>JAIFKG010000255.1:0-77955 GCA_020351975.1 Phyllosticta ampelicida | reverse complement strand
GATGGCCTGCTTGTGAGCATCGGGTTTCTCGAAGAGAATGCCTGGCGGACGAGTCCAACTGACACCACCCAAAGATAGCGCCCGTCTATAAACTGGAGCTGCCGCTGTTACCGGCCCCGAACGAGAGGGAAGCCGACCGAGACGAGACTATGTGTGAGCGCGTTGTTGTTGCTGAAGTCGCGGGCGAGCGTGGTTGTAGGAAGCGGACAGAATGGTGGGCTTTGGAAAGACTTGCACGAAGATGGAGGGCGATGGAACCGAGATGCAGCGGTGATGATGAGAAAAGGTGATGATGAGGAAGAGCGATGAGTAGACTGGGATAGTCGTCGCCGGGAGGCCGGCAAGCAATGCACCGATGATGACATAAGCCTGGCTTGGCACCTGGAGTAACTTGTGCTGTTAAATGTCGTTGCCGCCCCAATTGTCGCTCATCCGTCGTGCAGAAGTCGCCCAACGACCGCGGGTTACTCCGAACTACGTGACCCTTTCCCAATCTCAACTGTCTTCGAATATTTTGATCAAGAACCTATAACTGCGATAAGCCCACCTACATACTAACCCATTCCGCTAGGCCCCACGAATGCGCTGGCTAAGCGGCGACGCTCTCCAAGTGCAAGCTGCACGTTAAATGGCCTTCAATCAAAACCTCTGAGAGTCTGAGCTGACCGTGCCCAATGTAGTGCTTTGGAAGGTTCCTCAGCCCATTCCACTGATCTGTCAGTCCTGCCAATTGCTGATGAGGCAGAAGGAGATTTATGGGCCATCAGAGCAGCTATCAACCGGGTCAAAGCGACGACCAGACATTGATAAACAGCTAGAACACTGAGGTTGCGATACCGGAGCTTTAGCTGGTCTCATAATATGAGTTTCGTGATGCCGGCTGTTCTGGCGTCCCGCTAGGCCAACCTGCAAGACGTAGAGGCGAGCACAGTTGGCTTTGGGCATGACGACTCATGAAATTGACGAAACAAAAATTTCAGTTGAATCTAACACCCAGCGCCAGCTCTCCTCGCCGTTTGCCCTGGGGAAATCAAGCCAGATTGAGCTACGCAGAAATTGTGGTCGCTACAAGAATGCAAAAGAGCAGAGGTTAGGTTTTATTTCAAGGCAAAGGGGCCAGCGAATCACTGAGTCGTGATTGCAGCTTTGGTTCTTTTAGGGAAGGGAAGCGAACTTAGCAGCTCCCATTGACTCGTGAGTATCCACCAACGATGTTCGTATCCGTTTCACATAGGGCACCCCCAGAACCGACGTACGCCTTGAAACTATTTTTATAATGAGGGAGGGCTGTGGGATTTATCCAGGGTGACCGGTATCATATTGGGGTGTCTCGTCCAACACGCAAACCGGACTCCAAGCGCGCTTGCGAGAGGACAGCTTCTGCTTTTCAAAGGTGTGGATGAAGAGTACTAACCTACTATAAATGAACTTGGAACATAGTGGCATGAGGACCCTCAGGCAAGCAGGCAGTGTTCCCAACCAGCCCAACCAGATTTGTTCTTGATAGTGGTTGGCTTTTTCTGAACATCTACACCACCATGGCAACGTCCTCTGGAATCGAGCTTCCCCCCAATCTAAAGGTCGCCATCCCGACTCTCGTTGGCAGTTCTCTTTCTTGCATTGCAACTAGTGCTGTCCTCATCTCATGGGCATTTCTTGGTCGCGGCAAGCGCTCGTTCCGATATGCTCTTGTCTTGAATTTGACATTTGCAGGTACGTCTCTTGCGATTGTACAGCAACGCGAAGCAAGCTGACAGGCCATTCCCAGAATGGTTGAATTCTTTGAATAATACCGTATCGGGTATATATCGAATGACTCACGTTGGCTACGAGGTCCCTGGAGACCTTTGCTCACTAAATGGCTGGATCGGTCAGCTTTCCGTCCAGGTACGGAGCAAGAGGCACAGCTGAATAACATCACCCGCTAACATTTACAAAGGCCGCAGACTTCTCCATTTTAGCAATAGCCGTGGTGACGATATTGACTATCAAGCTAAAGTCATACATTCTCGATGCTAGCTTTGACAAGAAGGTTCTCATCTGCATCTCGATATGGATAGTCCCACTCTGCACGAGTAAGTCCAATTCTTTCCAGGCTTTTGTGTAGAATACTTATAAGTCAAAGGCACGGCTGCTGTGGCCATGCATCAGATTGTGCCAGTAAGTGGCAACTGGTGCTGGATTTCAGCGGAAAAGCCATACCTTCGATATATCCTGGGCCACATGTGGCGATTCATTATCATCCTCATGGTAATCATCATCTACGCCTACGTATTTTTCTACATGCGCAAGCGCTTCAGGTACATTGAGGAAACTATAAGCACCGGCTCTTATGACTACGGTCGCAGTTTTCACCACGAGCTCGCTGTCGTCCCTCCGCCGCCAAATGTAGTGGACTCCAAGCATGTCTATCCTGGCACGAACGTGTCCAGCAACATAACCAACACGTCGAGCAGCATCGGCCATGTTCGGATGGTAAAGCACAGGCGGCAACAGAGCAGAAGCGTTGAGCGTGACATCTGGCGAATGCTCCTGCTCAACACATATCCTATGCTTTATCTCATCTTGTGGATTCCGGGAATCCTTAACCGCATCATGGAGGCAGTAGCCAAAGACTACGAATGGCTTGACGTCATGCAGAGCTCGACGCAGTACATTGGTTTTGCCAACGCCATCACGTATGGATACAAAGAGCATTCGCGAGATGTTTCTGCGTGGATAAAGAGCTTGGGTTAGGGAACCCCGGATTCTTTCTGGCCATTCAACTGGACGATCTGGATCTCGACATGACTTCTGTTCTCCACGCTTGTCACGACTTTTATATCCCTACATGGCCCTTCGCTTCTAGGACAAGCTTTGGACGTGCGAAATCACTCTTACAGATATCCTTTCTCCAGTCGCGGGCTGTTCTTTATTTCAAGATAGGCCAGAAGAGACTCGGAAAAAGCTGGCTGGTGTTTCCAATTTCAACCCCTCTTTGTCGCCAATTTCTAAAAGACTTTTTCCTTGACCCATTCCCTGATCTTGACATGCGTCGAGATTTCTTGCGGACTGATACCAAACGGAGGGTCGTTGACACAAGAGACATGTGTCTCAAGATCGTCGACAAAAACATCAAAAGACCCTTCTCCGTCCCATTGCTCCTTAAGCTGTTTCGTAAAAATCTCCTGGCTGTCAATCAGGATGTCGCCCCGCCCTCCCACTTGCAACACATTCGTCACGACGCTCCCAAGGCCTTTCCACCAACCCGGTGGCGCTGATACTGGCAGGTTATATGCGTCCGTCGGTGCCTCTCCCAACGACGCCATCGCCCACCTCTTCAATGCAACGGGATGCAAACAGTCCCGGTTCTCGCTGCCAGTCATGGCGGGGTAATCCACCTTGAATGGGTCCGTCCATGGGCATATCAAAACAGCACCTTTGAAGCAATCTCCCTTATTCCAGACTGCAGCTGGAACACTTACCTCGTCCGGATGACGGTGCATCACGTGGCTCAGCAGCTGGAGAACCAGATTCCCGCCCGCGGAGTCGCCGGCCATGAAGATGCGCTCGGGCGGTACCTCCAAAGTCGTACGCACGTGGTTGAACAGTGCGACCGCCTGGCTCAGTTGGCGGGGGTACGTGTGAAATGGCGCGAGGTCCATGTGGAGGTGCAGTGCGGCAAAGTTACCCTCTCTGTGCGGATCCACGTTTTTATTCCTGTCGAACTCGCGCACAAGATCTTCGCACAGCTGGAAGTGACCTGGGCCCGGCGGTAGATTATATCCTCCCCCTGTTTGTTTAGACGTGAGCTTCTACGCTGGACTGCCAATATTGGCGAGGTTGGCCATTCCATACCATGAAAATACAGCAGAATCGTCGTGGCTTGCTTTGAGCCGATCCACGAAGCTGTCGTGCCGTCCTCCAACGTCTCCATTGCGGGTGGCACTTTAGCTGCTTTGCACCACTTGGTGTAAGGCGAAATCGTGTCCGAAAAGGTCGCCCTACCACCACTGTTAGCCACGATTTGCGCACTGAAATCCTATCAAAATGGCTGCTTACTGCTCTAGTTTGGACGATGATAGCGAGAAAAACGTGCGGAAATACGCATTTAAGGCGTTGCGGCGTCGGTATCCAGAGTACGCTTCTTTCGGAGCTCCGACAGTCATTACCGTCGCAAGGATGACTTTGAAGACTACACAGAGCTCAGTAAGCCAGATCTTTCGCACCCCATGTTCGACAGACAGACGTACGTGTGATCGCAAATATCTTTGCCAAAGACATCTTTTCCCCAAAAGAGAGCTGGAGTTCCTGCTGTGGCCGCGCACCCATTATTCCCGCTGTCCTCTTGCGTCCAAGCCACGGGACAGAGGTCAGGCAACTTGATGAGACAAAATTCCGCGAAAAAGAGGTACCACAATCAGCCTATCTATAGGTGGGTACGAGGTTGGGCGTTTGAAGCAAGCCAATGGAATAAGGCTATGCTCCGCTGCTTGAAAGATGGGCCCTTCGTTACTGGTGGCGTCAAAAGCAACGACCGTAGCCTCAAAAAGCAAGCAGAAGTTCGGCGGGTTGGTCGAGGTGGGTGGAGATCTTAAATGGAGCCCCTCTGTGGGGTAGTTACACTGTGGAGCAGCATTACCCAGACACTGTGGAACCCTGGCTCTGCCACTTTTCAAAGCAAGGTGCGGGCACAGCAATCCATAGCCGAGGAAAATGTACGGTACGATTTTGATTCGCAACGCTATCTCTACCCAGGACAGTCCTGAATAGTCTTCAACTCCACCATGACGTAAAGCAAAAATAATCAATTGATCTGCCCGAGACACCCGAGAATATTGTTTGCAGGTGAATGGCGATAGGTTGTCGCCTCTTTGATTGGATCGAGACAAGCCGATCACCGGCATTGCATCAGGGGTAGCCTTGGACGTCATTTACTCCAATGCTTATCCCGCGCACTTCTACACCCCGTCCATCCTCTAGCTGATCTCGACGTAGAAACCAATCGGGCATTTTGCTGAGGTCTGGAAGTACTCAAAAGTCGTGTCGTTGCTGCAAAGCATGCCACTGACTTCGAGCGAACCCGCGCCGGCTTGCACGCCGCAGTCTCCTGAGTTGATGATGTACGCATTGCCCGGCGACAGCACGGCAGGCGGAGAGGGAGGACCTGTAGATCAGCATGTGTTAGTTCGGTTGTATACCGGCTGGACGTGGCGGTCGAACTATTCCCGCCGATTTTGACGAAAGGAGAAATGTAAAAAAGAATGAGAAAATGTATGGGCTGAGTCCAAAGACATGCAGCAAAAGATGATGTAAACAGGGGAATAGAATCTTTGACTTACTGGGTCCTGCTGCTGGCTGGTTGTTCCAAGTGGTCTGATCGGTTGCACCAGTACCGAAGGCGTAACCGGTGAAAGTAAAGTGACCTGATGTCGTGGGGTTGCCATTCACATCATTGAAGGTGTAGTCGCTGTATTGGAGCTGACTGCGGTCGGGGAACAAGAACTTGAGCGAGCAAGTCTTTCCTGCTGCGGTGTCGGGGACATAGAGATTGAAAATTGTGCAGACTGCCGAAGTTAGCGACATGGACGGGGATCCTGATAGACCGTTTTCGCTTACAATCGTTCGGCGTGATCTTGGGGCTGTAGACAGTGCCGTAGTTGGTGTCAGGGGTGCTCTTGGCAATTGGATAGATGCCAAGAGGGTATAGCCATGAGTTGGGATCCTCAGGGAGAAGTCCATTAGCAGGACAAGTCAACTCCTGTGCATCTACGTCGGATGATGGAGCAGCGGAAGCTGCAAGGAAAAATGTGCTGGCAAGAGCAAAAGTCTTGAGGAAAGACATGATATTGAAATGTAATCAAGACTATTCTTTCAAGTGGCGATTGTTTCGAGATGATGTCGAGAGTGACAGGCGGTAAGTCGACTGGATATCAGACAGTTGTGGAATATTTGACAGGCGAGCGATTGGGCAAATAGGCCAGGATGAGCCTTATTTATCTTGTCCACTACCCCAGATATTTTGCCTCCTCCACGAGCCAACCAGGCTCATATAATGCCTCATTCTAGACTGCAGCGGTGTATTTGCGCCACTGAAGCCAGTCATCGGTATGATGAGTGGGGAGACACCCGACAGCGCCTCCCCTTCGGCTAGCGCAGCCCCAATCCACTGTATAAATCTGTCAGCGCCCACCCTAAGCCCAATACCGCGATAGTATAAGCTATTGTCACTCTTATTTTCACCAGAGCAACCTCGTTTCCCAATTGCCGATTTTGGGTGGCTCACATAAGCTCAGAGTTGGCGCAACTAGAGTCCTCGTGTAACCAGGAAAGGACACAACCGTAGAGATCTAGCCTAGTGAAGATGTAACGATAGCGTGTGAACTGTGGCCATACTGGAATGAGGGGGAGTCCCCACCCTAAGGGGGCAGTTGTTAGTATCGCCCGACGAGTGACACGGCTTGAAACCAAGAACTGTTCTCCGCAAGGTACCCACAAAAGAGTGTCTACTGCACTCATGAGACTTTCGTCTATGCCGCTTACATCGGGGTTTCAATAAAGGTTGCAGCGAGTAACACGTGCCTAGAAACTTTTAAGCCTCATGCTGCAGCAGCGCCGTAGGGCGTTGCTATGCCTCGACTCAAAAAGACAACCAGCCTTGGAAGTCATCATGAGGCTTTCCGGTGAATGACAGCGGGGAGCCAGTGTCCCGTAAAGATCGTGGCGACGTCCCCGGAAGATTTCATTCAGTGCCTTGATGTGGAAGGTTACACAGCGATCGCCAATTATTTCTTTTGATGGTTCTGCTGTGAGATTATTGTTGATGCGCGACACAAGAGCAGCCCTTGACCATCTTTAAATATCCCGAAGCGTTCAAATAGCGGCCTGTTGTCAGAGGCCATTGCAACATTTCTACACTCTCCCCGTGCAACGGGTTTGGAGGGAATATGAGGTTCTTGAAGCTTAGTAAGGCGAGATATGGGCCGATGGTTTCCCTCTCATTTACGGTCAAGTTGCAGGAATATCGAACCTTGCGAGATCAAGCGACTTTTGGCCAGTGCCAGAGGGGAAGACAACAGAATATTGGAAAAAGGTACGAGGCGTTCTGCATGAATGGGAACAGGTTCTGCAACTACGGACGCGGGGTTACGCCCAAGGATACAAAGACCGAACACGAGGCAAAGAACGCGCAGATAGGATGAGCGGTGATCTTTGTGGTAAGATGATGGGGTGTCTTGTGGAACCTGATGATTTGTTCGGCAAGCCAGGCTGTCAAAGTGGGCAACTGGTGTGGGTATTCAGCCCTAGTATGCCGTATCTGTTCAGGTCAGCGGGGTAGAATACACCTTGAGCTTAGCTGGGTCTGATGGCGACGGGCCCAAAAAGGAAAACATCCGGTCGTGGCTGATTGTCGTTGAAGCGAGAAAAATGGCGGTTGGTGAGAAGCTGCAGCGCATCTTCAGAGGTTGCGGGGCCTCTGTCACTAGATGCATCGCGAAGGCATCGCCGTCGCGACATTCGGATACTCCACAGTCAGTACTCAAGGAGGATGAAGGACGATCATGAGAGGTACAAAGAACGAAAGTTGCTTTCGGAACGATGGGCAGTGGGGATAAGGTTAGGTCAATCGGGGTAGACAGCGCACCTGGACACCTGCAGCGGGAGCTTTCCGCGAGGCTCCTCGCCACGAGGTTTGAGCCAACCGCCGTACTTCCACAATCAACTTTCAACACCTACCTCTCGTGCTTGTTGTTGAGTGCCAAAGATCGCGCTTTTATACCCCAAATTCTCACCAGGAAACCCACAAGCCTGTCATGTGTACACGAGCAATCTGACCTGTGGCCGGAGGCATCCCTAAATGCAACTGCCAGACTGAGCGTCACACGTGTCCAGGTGCCGCTTTTGCGCATCTAAGTTGACCATGCGGACGAGAGATATTAAAAACGCGCCCAACCAAACATGCGAGTCCTTCTCCATATACCGCAGCCCGCCAATGATGGCATCGAAGCACGTCGGGTTGGCGCCGCCAGCATACTTGCCGACTAGAGCCTGGTTCTGGTTCTGGCGCAGCCACTCCGGTGGCACCAACCAGACGGTCTGCCATTATGGTGTCGTTGACGCAGGTTTCCGAGGTGCCAGAGCCGTCCGGGTCGCTGTACTGGTTCATTTGGTAGATGAGGCGTGATGTATCTTCGGAGTGCGCTGGGTTGGTGGGGACGCCCATTGTCTCGCTTTTGCCGCCGGATTTGATCCAGGTCTATGCGCCGGTGTAGAAGCGGTTGAGGTCGAATGTGTGCGCGCAGTAAAGTGGGCCAGCGAAAGGTCCGCTGGCTATTCAGACGGGCCTTTTTTGGTTTACCATCCCAAGTAAATCTAACCAATCGGGCAGCAAACTTGTAGGCCACGAATGGTAGCGAAGAGACTTCCAAATCAGCCTCGAGACAAGCTTCGTGAATAGGGTAAAGGGACTGGGTTGCTATCGCATTGCGCTGCCTCGTGATGTCAACGTGCGGTCGGAATGGATTTCGCGAACAGGTTCAACTCACTCTCCACTGTATTGGTCACCATCGCAGCGGTGTTCACAAGATGAGGTGCTTGTAGGAAATACGAATGATGTGAAGAGGAGCCAGACGGGTCCGAGCTCCCTTGTTAATTTGGTTTGGTATCTCAGCTACAACTACCACATTCCCTAGCGCATGTCCCGGTTGAAGGGCGTTGGGGCTGTCTTTATGCTCTATCCTGATTTAAGTCAGAGCCACACGCTCGGAGTTTCACAGAAAAAAAAAAAAAAAAAAAAGGAAAGCTCTCACAACATCCAGAACCAGCAGGGGATGTTGAACCTGCATTTTTACCCCACAGTCCATTTCCGTTTCCTGATCAAGATTACCGAAACGCCATACATTCGTCTATCTCCCATGTTGAATTCATAAAAACGCCAATGTTAAATGTCTTCCCCGTCTTCGACATTGGCTCATATCATGCCTGTTGAAAAGACTTTTGATATCGTAACACGTGACAAGGCCAGCTTGGAGTTGATCAAGCTGGCGCAGATATGTTGATGTAGCTGACTTAAGCGTACTTCGAACGGAAGTACTTGGCAGCGTTGACCAGGTTGATCAGCGCAGCCTTAGTCTCGGGCCACTGGCGGGTCTTCAGACCGCAGTCAGGGTTGATCCAGAGCTGCTCCGGCTTGAGGTAGACAAGCATCTCCTCGACACGGTCCTTGATCTCCTGCTCGCTGGGGACACGAGGGGAGTGGATGTCGTAGACACCAGGACCGATGTGGCGGGGGTAGGCCTTGTCGACGAAGACCTGGAGCAGCTTGGCGTCAGACTTGCTGTTCTCAATAGACAGAACGTCGGCATCAAGAGCGGCAATGGCGTGGAAGAAGTCCTGGAACTCAGAGTAGCAGAAGTGGGAGTGGATCTGAGTCGAGTCCTCAACACCAGCGGTGGAGAGCTTGAACGAGTCGACAGCCCATTGGAGGTAGGCGTCGCGCTCCTTGCCCGTGCGTAGGGGCAGACCCTCACGGAGGGCCGGCTCGTCAACCTGGATGACAAAGATACCGGCTTTCTCGAGGTCGACGACCTCGTCGCGGAGGGCCAGAGCAAGCTGCTGAGCCTGGACGGATTGGTGAACATCGTCACGAGGGAAAGACCACCTCAGGCAGGTGATGGGGCCAGTGAGCATACCCTTCATGGGCTTCTTGGAGTGCTCGGCGGCGTACTTGGACTCCTTGACGGACATGGGCGCGGGGCGAGAGATGTCACCAACGATGATGGGAGGACGGACGCAGCGGGAGCCGTAGCTCTGGACCCAGCCGTGGGTGGTGAAGACGTAGCCGTCGAGGCGCTCACCAAAGTACTGAACCATGTCGTTACGCTCGGGCTCACCGTGGACAAGGACGTCAAGGTCAAGCTCCTCCTGGATCTTGATGACCTCGTCAATCTCCTTCTCAATGAACTTGTCGTACTCGGCAGCGGTGATCTCGCCCTTGGTGAACTTGTTGCGCTGAATACGGATCTCTTTGGTCTGGGGGAAGGAGCCAATGGTGGTGGTGGGGAACTTGGGGAGGTTGAGGTGGGTCTTTTGCTGCGCGTAGCGCTCAGGGAAAGCGGACTTGCGGTCGTGCATCTCAGGGGTGACCTTGGACTGGCGGTCCTTGACGTGGGGGTTGTTGGTGCGGGCAGAGGAAGCGCGAGCCTGCATCGACTTGGCGTTGGACTCAAGCTGAGCGCTGACGGAGGCAGGGCCCTCGGTCACAGCCTTGGCAATGACGGAGACCTCGACGGTCTTTTCGGAAGCGAAAGAGAACCAGTCGCGAACCTCCTCGGGAAGCTTCTTCTCGCTGGCAAGAGTGTGAGGCGTGTGGAGAAGAGAGCTGGAAGTGGAAACGAGGACACGGTCTTTGCCGAGCTTCTGGATAGCAGTCTCGACAAGCTCAATGGCCTTCTTGAAGTTGGTCTTCCAGATATTGCGACCATCGACGACACCAACAGACAGGATCTGCTTGGAGCCAAGGTTCTCGATGACGGGGAGGAGCTGCTCAGGGTTGCGTACAAGGTCGATGTGCAGACCGTAGAGGTGCTTGACGTTGGCAACAACGTCGAAATTGTGGACAATATCACCAAAGTAGGTGGTGAGGACAAGGTTGGGGAGGTTGGAGCCAGACAGCTTCTCGTAGGCGGGCTTGAAGGCAGCCTTGACCTCGGGCTGGAGGTCGAAGACAAGGACAGGTTCGTCAATCTGGATGGTCTCGGCACCAGCCTTCTTCAGAGCCTCGAGCAGCTCAACGTAGACGGGGAGCAGCTTCTCGAGCAGAGAGATGGGCTTGACGCTCTGGCCACGGTCCGCCTTGCCCAGAGCAAGGAAAGAGACGGGTCCGAGGATGACGGGACGGGTTGTGATGCCAGCCTCCTTGGCCTCAAGGAACTCGGCAACAGGCTTGGGGTTGGCAGCCAGCTTGAACGTCTGGTTGTCCTGGAGAGTGGGCTTGACGTAGTGGTAGTTGGAGTCAAACCACTTGACCATTTCCTGCACGCTGTCAGTTGCTTTTTTTTCTTCGAATCCCGCCATGCCAATATTATCCTTACCAAACTGGTAACATCAATGCCGTCCTTTTGGTGGCCACGGCCCATGGCAAAGTACTCATCGATGGGGGCAAGGCCGTGCTTGGAATAACGCTCGGGGACAGCCTGGTACGACAATATAAGCCAAAAAAAGGTTTATCGGTCTGTTGAGCAATCTTACGTTGAACATCTGGATATGGTCGAGAACATGGTCGTAGAAGGCAAAGTCGTTGCTGGGAATGACATCGACGCCAGCGTCCTTCTGTATCTTCCAGTGGGCAAGACGCAGCCTCTTACCCTCGGCGAGAACATCGTCGCGCGAGATCTTGCCGGCCCAGTAGGCCTCGTTGGCCTTCTTCAGGTCGCGGTTCTCACCCATGCGGGGAAACCCGAGCACAGCAGACTGCACCATTGTGGCTGATGTGTAATTTGGAGAAGGGGAAAAGGGAATGAAGAGGTAGAGACAAAGACTTCAGGGGAATAAGACCTCTATCGAGGTGGCAGGAGGGTAATTGAGGTGGAGGGAGAAGAGGAGTGGGGAGACGGAGAGAAGGAAACGAGAGGGGCGGTGGGCGGCAGGAAAAATATACTCTGGCGCCCCGCCGCTCGCGAGATGGCCTGTGGGCTTGAACAATCGCTAGCGCCGAATGCGTCGCTGGCGTGCTCGCCCGCCGACAGTCGGCGACAAACGTCGTGCATGGTGCCGGCAACAGAGCGTCACAGAAGGGAGTTTTTGGATAGAGCGAGAAGGACGTTTACAGACTTTTTAGAAGTCTACCAAATAGAGCCCCGCGCACGAATCTGGGGTAGTCACCTTGATGGAGCCAACCCGCGCACCCCAGGCGATCCTCGGCAGTCAACCTTCGGCAGGTCCAGCGCAGCTTCGGACAGCCCCGAAGTCCTATGCGTCCCACCCGCCTCGCATCAAGCATGTGTCTCGAGCTTGAACATGTGTGACTCCAACCCATTGCCGATGATTCTCTGAGTCGCTCATCCGACTGAAAGAATCAAGAAACGTGCCGACTGCAGCTCAAATGTCCCCGAAGCAGCGAAAACATCCGATTGCCTTCGGCTGTACGCAGGCTGCCTCGAAATATATATCATACCATGCCAGTCCCCAGCGCTTCCGGCGCGCTGCTTGTCGGAATCAATGGTGCCAGAGATACAGTGCCGTGTCACTGGAGCACGAGAAGCTTACCGATGAAGCTTAAGTGAGAGTTGGCTGTTCAGTCGGCACCATGATGCCTTTGCACTTGCAGCGACTGCTGCTCATGGTGACCAGAGCGGTGCCGGCTAGGTCATCTCATTGCTGGGGCGGCCGGCGTTTTGGGGGGAATGTATGGCGGCCCGCAGTAGCGAGTATTGACACGCGGCAACCTTTTACATGGCCGTGGCCAAATCTCTACCAGCGACCACCTCCAACCACGTCAACCATCGCCATCACACAATATCAAGCATCTCCCATTGTCCATCACGAACACATGCCTAAAGCCTCAAAGGAGCCCAAAGAGTCGGTCGACTCCAAGGAGCGCCACGCCCCCCATGATATTGCCACTCGCGTCCACGCCCTAGCCCTCAAGGTCAACGGCTTCACGGACAAAGAAATCCTCGACCAGACTGGCGTCGCCAGCCGCACCATCCGCCATATATACAGTCGCGCCAAAAAGCGCGGCTTCGACCCAACCAAATCCAAGCGGATCGAGCTCAAGTACATCGAGGATGGCAAGCGTACAGGCCGTCCACGCAAAGATGCCAACATTAACAAGCCCAACGACTTACAGCAGCACGTAGATCACGCGTCTGATATCGACCAGCCGTCGCAACATTCGCCCGTCGATGGTAGCAGCAATCACCTCCACCAGCAACATCAACAACAGCCGTCTCATGCACCTCCTCCACCTCAGCCCCAGTCCGTTGATGAACATTCGCACCAGCATTCGCACCTGCATCCGCATCAGCATCAACAGCATCCAGGCCAGCATCAGCATCCTCAAGCCGAGCAGCATCCATTGATGGAACCGGCCCTACAGCAGCCGCTCCAGCCAATGGCGCCGCATCATCATCACCAGCCCAAGTTTCTGGAGGGCGACCATACCGCCCATCAACTGGACCACCATCCGTGGGACCCGCCGCCTCAGCACGCCGCGCCTATGCACTCGATGGACTTGGAGGCCCAACTTCGTGACGGCCTGCGCCAGCTCAATCCTCACACCGCTGTCATCATTGGAGACGCAGCAGTCGACCCTTCACTGCGCAGCGATATGTATCCGCCTCCGCCTCCACCAGCGCCTGTCCCGTGACCTTTGGCTGGACGCCGGGACCACCTCGACTCACCGCCTGGTCCATGCGCGAAACGGTGTCCCCCCACCACCGCTGCAGTATTTCAACTTCCGCATCTTGTGCGAGGAGCGTTTGATTGCCGCCTCCATCTTTCGTTCGACATCGTAATCCCAGGGGGTGTTCGAATGCTGTCTTCGGTTTCCACATTGTAACTACAGGGAGTCGTCATCAACATGTCCTGTCGCGTCGCGCCGATGCGCGCCTTGCTCCCCAAGCTAGCATCGACTTGGCGTGACTTCGCCTCGTCGCCTTCGACATTTCGCATAGTCCACACGATTCATCCTACCACCACTGTGCAGTCTCCTAAAACGCTCTATATCCTCGATTCGTCGTTCAATCCACCGTCCATTGCGCACATGTCCCTTGCAACTTCTGCGCTCAAGCGGCACAATTCGAAAAGTTCCGAACCTTGCCGCCTGCTGCTCCTTTTCAGTACCCATAACGCCGACAAAGCACCAAGCCCAGCCAGCTTTGAGCACAGACTTGCAATGATGGCGCTCTTTGCTGAAGATTTGCAATCTGCAATCCAAACGTCACCCAATCAATCTACTGAGCCTCGGGAAGACATCGCCATCGACATTGGGCTCATAAAGGCACCATACTACACGGATAAGACTGTCGCGATCAGTGCTGCGCAGCCCAACCCTTACCCTAGTAAACCTCTACATGTGCATTTAATCGGTTTCGACACTATCACGCGGCTGCTTGCGTCAAAGTATTATCCCGACTACCAGCCGCCACTTTCTGCCCTGTCTCCTTACTTTGAAGGTGGCCACAGAATTCTCGTCACAATACGTCCTTCTGACCCCAATGATTTCAACTCCGCCGCCTACGGCACCACGGATCAACAAGTCAAATACATCGACGGACTGGTACAAGGCAGTCTGGAAGAGGAAGGCTTCAAGCAGGAATGGGCAGGTCAAATCGAACATCTTATAGGGCAGGAAGGCACCGGCGTAAGCTCAACCAGAATACGGAAGGCAGCCCAGGGACAGGACTGGGAGGAATTGGAAAAATTGTGCACGCCAGGGGTGGCGGCGTGGGTGAGGGAGATGGGACTGTACAGTCAAACCCCCAAAACTGTGTAGCGAGTTTACATCGTGTCAAAGACGTAAGTTCGAATTGCATGATGGGTCCGATGAGCGCAATCCTTTGCTTCCGACTGTTCAACGTGATGGCAGGTCCAAGCTTCCCCATGTGGAAGCTGCTGTCCGTCGGACCTCGTTGTGAGCAGGCAAAGCGCATGGCAACCACTACCACCTCATGGTCCTCGTGGAGCTTACCTGCCAGCCACCAGTAAGGGAATGGCGTGATTCGTCTCCTCTCTCAGCAGCGCCAAACCATGACATCTTTGTTGACATCTCAGCATCAACACCAGGGTCCTCTTTCGGACTTGAGTCGATTGGAACGCGCCCCGGCGCTTCTATTATCGTTGGAGTTGGATCCATCATTTCTGGTTTGAGATTGGCTTCGTTCGATTTATGGTCGTACACCCCCTTTGAAGAAGCCTCCGAAAGCTCATTCAATCTGCCATCCCGCTTCTCTACCTCCAACTTTCCCTTCATCTCCCATGCCTCCTCCCCCGCCTCCGGCAGCTACTGCCGCAGAGGCTCTGTGCTGTACTGCAGACGATCAACGGTCAACCAACAGCGAGCCGGAAACTCCCAGGCCTACTACATCCAACGGCCGCCAACAAGTATCGGATCCCACCTCTCCGCGACCCAAAGCCCAGTCGTCACAAGCCCAGCAGCCCACGTGGCAGACATCAAGGCCATCAGGGTACCACGAGAGTGAAGACTCGCCATGTCTGGATCCATCGCTTTCAACTCAAGAGCCTGACGCTATTGCTGGGATATTCGCCCATGCTGAGAGCAGCATAGAGCTCGAGTCAGCACTCACCAACTTGACCCAGGATCTGGAGACTACAGAGTCCTTGTCTACTGAGCGCGCACCAAAGAAGCAGAAGCGAACAGCTGGCCGGGCCACCAGTATGCTTTTCCTCCGACACCACATGCGTGGCGCGGAGGCGGAAGGTTCTGAGGGGCCAGCGTCCAAGACCAATGGAGGAGCCGACGAAGCCATATCCGGCGACGACGCAACTCGTGCTGGCAGGAGCAAAGAGAAAGGCAAGGCCTGGAGCAAAGTGAAGCGATTGACGCGAGACTTGAGCCGCAGCAGTATGAACTTGCTCATGCTGAAGAAGGCCGGCGACGAAACTGACAGGGAGGAAAACGACAAGCACAAGAAGAAGCGGACCAAGCTGAAGAAGGAGTGCAGCACAAGCGGCAGTGGCAGCGGACCAGCCTTGTCTGGTGCTGACAGCGCCGATGGTGCTGGCACGGAGCTTCATGTTCTTGTCGAAACTCTCGTTGAGGTTTCGGTAGAGCCAAATACTGATGTTGTGGACACTGGCCACCACACAAACCCTGTGGCTCGCATATTGGAAGATGGCAAACAAGATAATGTGGGCCCAACAGCACTGGACTACCTCTATGATAGCGACGCGTCGAGCTTGCCAGAGATCAGAGACAGCGTTGTCGATAGGATTACCCGAGCGAGTACACAAGAAGAGTCACAAAAAGAGGAAAACCAAAGCCTTTTGGAGAAAGAGAGGACCAGTGCCGAGATCAAAGCGCTGATCAGAGAGTCTCCTGGAAAAGGAGAGTCGAAGTTCAGGTGAGCCTTTTTGGTCCTTGTCCAACAGTGTTTAAAATCCCTATTTTATGCTAATGGCACACCCTTTCTCAGCATCAACCCCTTCGAGCTCGCCCTTCCCCGGTCTCTCACATTCTCAGATTTGCGTGATCGTCTGAGTGGTGTCAGACTTAGCTTTTCTGCCGAATCGCGTCCATCGGTGGATTTAAGTGCTGATGCATGCCCCGACACTGCATTTCTGCACCAGGCCATGAAAACTCACAAAGTGAAAGAGTCTGTTGCGCCAGTTGTGCGGCAAGGCATGGCCGCCGAGATTGAAAATGCCTGGAATGAATATGGTATGTGAACATCTTGCTTTGACGTGATCTTATTCCCAAAGAATAAGACGAGAGAAGATCAAGGACTTGGATAATTTTGCTGACGTTTATTCAGAAACGCCATCCTCACCCAAAACTGCCTCCAGATCTCACGAAGACATTTTCAGGAAAGAAAATACCCAGAAAGTTGGCGGTTCATCCGTATCTTCCCGCATCGGCAGCTTCCCTTCTCCCCAAGTCGACGTAGGCTTTGGTTATTACCCTGCCTCCAACCCTGATAGCACCAACACAGTTCAACCCCCACCTTTCCATGGAAAGATGCAACAATCGCTGTTGCAATTGCCAAAAAATGTGCAGCGCGACGGTGATGCTGCAAGCGTCCACTTGCATCATATGCACATTAGCCAGCATCTTCGAAGTGACTCCTCGCTAAGCAGCACTACGGACCTACACAAGTCAATCCAGGATGTCGGTGAGAAGACCGGTCCAGCAAGTGACAACTCGGTCCACGGCACGACGAAGAATTACTATCTTGAGGGTCAAAACGGAAAAAGAGACCGTGAAGCGAACGCGTATCCTTTCCGGCGCCTGGCCCATCACAATGCTAGCAGTGCCACCAACTTGCAGCTCCCTAAACCGTTCGCGATGATAGAGGACCATCATCAGCATCCTCATTCAAATCACGACGGCCCTAGTTCCCAGGCCCAGCTTGATGTTGGGCTCGGCACTCGGATGTTCCCAGATCTAAGAGACATAGTGCACATACCGCCTCCGCCACCGATTCCTCCCTCGCGCGTCCGTGGCGACCGTCGTACCTCGACATCTTCGTCTACCAATGCCAGTGCCCAAACAGGCTTTCATAGCTCTAGAGTCCCACCGACATGGGGTCACGTCCTTAGCAGCTTGCCGACGCAGACCAACACGACAGCTGTGCACAGTCGGCAAGCAAGTGGCGGCAATGCCAGTCGTTATGCCGGATCTTCCGTCTACTCCAGCCGCAACGGGGCTGCTATGAGCTCAGCTATCGGCTTCGGCGCCAATGCCGGTCTGGGGACCACGAGTGCCGCTGGCAAGGCGTATGAACCAAGCAGTGTATATTCCACGAGAGCAAACAGCCCAAGCCTGTGTGGCAGCTTAGGTGGATCTGGAACAGGCAGTGGAACACCGCAGCCTAGTGTATTCAGTGGTGTGGCTGAGAGTGGTTCTGGGACAGGCAGCCAGAGTGGTAGCGGTGGCGGTATGAAAAAGAGTGGGTACGAGGTTTTCGAAATGCCCAAAGACTTGGATGAGAGCCCGGACGAGGGAAATTACGAGCAAACTGTTATTGAAGGGGCAAATAATGACAGCAACGGCATGCCCGGTGCATATCCTACGACACCTGGCCCTTTCGACAGCGTTGAGGCGGACCGAAAAGCCGCTGGCCAGCTGGATGAGGCCATCGATGCCGACGAAAAAGAGCAGAAGCCAGAGAGGAGAAGCACAAGCCCCAGTGAAGACAGTATATACGAGACGCCGGACACGACTGCAGTTGAGCTCCAGAACTCGTCCCCTGAAATTGCTTTATTGCCGACTGCTATTATGATACAATGTCCACAATCGCCCCCGGAAGGCGAGCAGACACCTCTCCAGCCAAAAAGGGTCAAGAAAAATCGCTCCGCCATGAATCTTCTCGGTCTGCAAAACGCACTCAAGCCGTCATTGGAACACCATGAGTCGCGCCGTAGGTCCGTTGGTGCCAAGTTGAGCGGTTTCAATATCTTTCGCAGCAAGACCATGTCGAATCTTCGCCGCGCCTCGCAAGCCAACATCATGGCTAACGAATCCAAGGAGGACGCGGGCAAAACTTCTCTAGCACAACACGAAGACAAAGATGAAGAGTCCGAGGTCACGGAGACTAAGGAACTTGCTGTTGACGGACCTACTGATCGCCGCGGGTCCGCTGGTACACAGGCTTTGCGACACGGTGTCGAACGTCACGACCGAGGCCATGACCGCGACGACTACGATGACAATGATGAGCACAATCATCATCATCATCAGCAACATCACCATCAAAGGGACTCGGTCGCGCGTGACATTAATCCAGTTCCTCTGGAAGAGCGCAAGCTCGGACGCTTGTCTCGCGCTCTGGCATTCCGTGACTCGTTGACTCCGGTGTCTGGTTCGGCGAATCAAGCAGCGATGTGGGAGAAGGCGTTGCAGGCGCATCGTGAGGAGAAGAGTGCTCTTTTCCTGAGCCCGGAGAAGGGCGGCAAGGCCAAGGCACAGAGCTTGTTCCGTGAGCGCAGCGGAAGTGGTTCTGCTCTGAGAGCGAAGGCTATTGACGAGAATGAAAGCGGTCAGAAGAGACCGAGGAGTGCTGAGCCGACCTCGGATGCTTGGATGGGCTTTGCTGGCTTTGGAGAAAAGGGAGAGAGTTCAAAAACTGGGGCCGAAGCCGGGCGATCGGATACTTTCATGCTGGATCCTTTGGACCCGGGATTCAGAAATTCGAGGGCAGCGTTGCAGCCTCCCACCAGCGGCATAAGGGAGTCGAGTGGGCTTTTGGGCAATAAATTGAAGCACGGCCACATCCCAGAGTCGGCGTCAATTTCGCCTTGCGCATCGCCCGCTCCCCCGACTGAAGAGACGAGGTTCATTTCGCAGACAAGGAGCTGGGATGAGGCCGAAGTGTCCGCCATGAATTTGGGCGACCTGGGTGCTTGGAGTCGATATCCTTCGCACACACGCGACACACGCAACACTAGCGCCGGTCTCGCTGACGATGTGCGTACCAGAGACTTTGCGTACGAAATTCAACTAGCCGAGATAGCTGAGTCAGACGACGGTGGAGAAACTGGTACTGGCAACAAAAAGACGTCCCGCTCTCCTAAGAGTAACAAGCGTGGTGGTACTTTGGGCTCTTCTAGCTTCAAACGACGTGGGAAGAACAAGTCGCGCGGCGGTCTGCCCAAGAGCAAGAGCATGACTTTTGGACGTAACTTCTTAAAGCACTACATTGGTCTGTTTCGCAGCCAGAGCGAGGAGTTCCGTCGCCATGGCCACGGGCATCGCAGCAGCGTTGCTGAAGGCGGCATCTTGGAGCACCCGGAGCTGGAGATCTTGCCCCCAGTTTGGAGCCCGGTCTCAATTGTGCTAGATCCACCGCCGCGGGAGAATGCCGAAGGAGGCCATGGAACCAGGGGAGGCGACGGAGCTGGCGACGAGCGAGAGCAAGACATGGCGGAGAAGCAAGAACCAACAGAGGGCAGCATTTCTCAGGGCCAAGGCAAAGGAAAGCAACGGCTCGAAGATGGACATAAGGTTTCAGATAAGGAGGTGGGAAATGCTGCAAAGGACTCCTCCTTGGACAGTTCTGCGAAGAAGCCTGACTTCAAGGTCGAATTCGAGCTGCCAGAGACATCGAACCAGCGCTTTAGGATCGAAAGAAACACGGGGTCTTCCGAAGCAAGCTGGAAGGCGGATGCCAGACTTTGGAGCAAGCTTTGCAGCTCGGACAACATGAGCCCACTCATGACCTCAAAGGAAAGTTTGGTCGAGGAAAGAGTCGATAGAGAACCGCCTATCGACCGCAAGGCAGAGCGATCATCCGAATGGCAGAGGAACGTGCGACTCTGGACACGCTTTGCAGACCCTAGCCAGGAGTTCAACGCTGCAGTCCCACACGAAGCAGAAAGGTCGTACCTCATACACTCAGACTTTGACCCAAACGATACAGTCGACTTGGAGAATCACATCCAAGGTTCTTCTGAATACGCCGACCGCCCTACATCGCCTCCTCCACGCACGTCGGACGAATGGCGTCGTGACGCACGTCTCTTCTCTCAAATATACGAGTCTTGCGTTGGTCTCCCGCAATTCGGCAGTGCAGAAGACATCAATGGCAATGGCACTTCGAACAAGACTATCAGTGACGGTCGCCACCATCATACAGGGCTCCGAGTCTCGAGTGCGGGCATCATCGACAGTCTCGTCATGGGCCGGGAGAACACGCATCCTGCCGGCGCCGCCAAATGGAGGACCCTGTCTGGCGGTGAAGCTGGCACGTGTGGTGGACATTTCAAGAATGGTAGTCAGGCCAGCATGGCGAGCTTGAAGCGATCGACTTGGGATATGATGAAGGTGTTGGACTAGTTCGAATAGGGTAATGGTGCGAGGACGATGAAGGGGGATAATTGGCATGGCATGGCTGCTATTGTTTTTGGTAGCGTGGAACTATTAGCTGATTCTTCAGGCTTTCTGTACATTTGTAAAGAAAGCAATGGATAAGATTTTGCATCTCAAAGAATTGCAAGCCAATAGGTTTGGACTGATGTCAGCTGCGGTTGAAATGGTGAAGCATCAGCCAATCAGCGCTGACCTGTATGGGTTGGTTTGGCGGTGTGGGTCGCTCTCGCTCGCCGGATCTGAGAACGTATCCAAGCGTCGACCTCCACACCACCATCGTCGACATCACAGGTTTCAAGCAGCCCGACCCAGACTCAGATTGCAACCATGTCGACACCATCGCGTGCCGTTAACAAGTTCAAAGTACGCCGCCGCCGCCGCAGCCTCCTCCGCCCAACATATTCCCAATCTACAGCTTCGCCTGCGCCGCTTCGGCCATTTCGATGATCCTCCACACGCTCTCCCACGATTAGCCGCTACTCCGCAGCACCACTGACGACTGACCTAACGCCTGTGTAACCCAATAGAAATACACCGTCCAACCCACGGGGATCTGGCGCATAATCAACCGCATCTTCGCCACGGACCCCAACCGTAGCTCTGGCGTGCCGCTGAATCCGCAATTCCGCAATCCGCCGCCCGCCGCCAGCGACCCCAATGACTACGACGACCCCGTAACGCTGCCCGCCGGCGACATTGCCGAGAACCCTTACTGGAAGCGTGACGTGCGCCGCCGGTACCCGCGCCTCAGCGCCGTCAAGCAGGCCGATGTTGTGGGCCTCTTGAGCGTTGGCAGCAAGCAGCAGGAGAAGGTCGAGTTGATTGGCGAGGCAGGCAAGAACAAGCTCGTGGCGGTTAAGGATGAGGGCGAGAAGGGCCTCGCTGCTTTCTTGAACAAGGACAAGACGGCCTCGGCGGCTGTCTTGGGTGCCAATGGCCTGCCTCCCCTGCCCCCTGGCATGTACCCGACGGCGGCCGCGGCGGGCAACGAGAAGAAGTACGGCTTGTTGCAGGAGCAGAGCTACGAGGAGAAGTAAGTATAATTTGGCGTTCTGCCTCTGTCTAGCGATGCGGCATTGGAAGTTTGCTGACGAGGTTTGTAGGTACCCCTGTCGTGTGTTTACCTGATTGCGGGGCGTAAGGCTAGATTGACTGGGGGTACTTAGATCGGGGAGACCTTTTGGTCGAGAAGCCTCTTATTTTGAGCGATTAGATCAAAACATAAATTCGATTTTTGCATCCGTGGTCTCTGGCCATGTGTAGGTTGATGGACATGTAGTCGCCGAAGTTTTTGAGGCCTCGTGCCTTGTTCGACAGACGTGGGTTTGCATTCAAGTTGGGTAAAGAGTCACTAAATTGGACTTACTCAAGTGCGTACTGACGTAGGCGCAGAAGCTATGTCTCAGTTGTGCAGCTGGGCACATGTAATCTAAGACTTGCCATTCCACCGTGCAACGTCTTCCTCCACAAAGCCCAGTCTGTCTTCGCCTTTGTCTGCAGTCGGGAATCTGCCGCCAACGGTTCAATGCAAGAGCATCGGCGTGTGTGGATGCGCAGCAAGA
Organism: Phyllosticta ampelicida; assembly: GCA_020351975.1. NCBI lineage: Eukaryota > Fungi > Ascomycota > Dothideomycetes > Botryosphaeriales > Phyllostictaceae > Phyllosticta > Phyllosticta ampelicida. Next base: position 55,866 of record JAIFKG010000255.1, on the reverse strand, counting down.
GCCTGAGTCGGCCTCAGGGTCCATGTCGATTGCTGGCGTAACTTCCTGTCTCGACTCACTTTTGCACTACAACACCGCTCATCCGGCTCGTCATGGGATCGCATAGTCAAGCGCCTCAGAATCAGAATGCGCTCCATATCATCTTTACTTGTGACATTTGTCAAGCAAGCATCTCCGACCTCTACCACAGCGACGACTCTGCCACCGACTTTCAAGACGGCCGCTCAGAGGGCTCTGACCGGCGTGTCACCAGCCTATGGCTCACTTCCTGCATGCATCTCACTTGCGGCAACCACCTTGAAGGCGGTGGTATGTCCAGTCTGCTGTGCCCTAGTGTCGCGATGATTGCTAAACAAAGACTGCAAAGGTGCACCATTCCATCCAAAAGGCGAACATCCCCAAGCGCCATGCCCTCTTTGCGTCATCAAGGGCAGGGACGAAAGACCGAGAAAGCTGTACGCCGTCCGAGGCTGGGAGAAAGGCTCCTACGACGATGCTATCCCGGACATCCTCTTCCAGGCACCGCCCGTACAGTTCGATGGCCAGAACACGAGAATGGAGGCGCTCAACGTATGGATGATTATGCAGACGGTGAAACGTTTCGCTTACGAGGGCAGTTTCAATACCAGTCCCTGCTCCGCTACGGCACGGCTGTACGCGCGAAATACCTCAGGGCAAAAGAGGAGAGGCGCAACACCGCCGCTGCTGCGAAGCAACATCAGCTGGAACACGGTACATTGGTCGCACGGAATAAGGACCTGGAATTGCGCATGGCGGGCTTGGAAAAGGATGCGGCCATTGGCGCAAAGTGGAGGGCCAAAATGCCGCAGATTACACATTACCTAAGTCTTTGGCCCAAAGCCATGGAGTCAGTGGATAAAATGGTATTATTGTTTGTTTCGGTTTGCTGATGAACGCAGTGAAATCGAGTTGCTCAGGGGACAACTGGAACAGCTTGGCTATGCCATCCCGAAGTGCGACTATTCTTTCAAAGTGGGCCAGCATGCCGAGTCAGGTAATGTGGAAAAACACTTGGCAACCGCACATGGTCACTTCAACAACTTGTATTTGGGAGACATAGGCTAATCTTGCGCAGATTTTTCCTCTACGGGGTCGAATAGGAAGAGGAAAAGATCTCCTATGTTTAAAGACATTCCGACAATTAATGGAAACGACGGTCACTACCCAGATGGTATGCCACCACCACAACTATTGCTTGGAGGCGAGGAGACTGGTCCTCTCCGCGAGAAGTTGATCAACGGAGACCGCAGCCGCCATAAATCCCAAGCAACAAGCCGCAGAAACGACATGTGGAAGCAGAACAACCACGAAGTCGCAGACACAGGTTCGTTGGTAGCCAATTCTGGCCCTCAACAAGCACCAGAGGATGATTTTATGATGACCGGGGCCATTCCACACACGTCTCCTTGTATGGCGGCCATCGAGAAGCCACGCCCACCCACACAGAGTGGCTGTCAACCTCTCCAGCAAGATTCGTTGCCCCAGAGGGTAAACCAGTCGCAAATTCCTGAAACTCCGCGAATAGCAGCTGGAAAGCAGATTCGTCAAGCTGATGTTGGACCGAGTCACAGTTACCGAACAGGTATCCCTGAAAGGCAAGATCCACGACAATACGACGAACAAGTCAGGCCAGCAAAATCACTCGATCAACCTCAAACTCGAAGTCAAGACTTTGTGCGCTCAAACAAGAAGCCGGAGCATGAGCACTTCAATAGACACTCCCTAGCCAACCGAGAAGCCCCGCCTGGCCCCATGACGCCTTTGCCTAGGAAATTCCAAGCTCCTGGCAATTTTCGTCTTCCTAGAAGCGGCTCCAGCCCATTCTTCAAACGAAGCCATCATGAGTCAGCTATGCCAGGAGGTCTATCTGCAAACGCGCGAATGGGATCGGTTAGAAAGAATATGCAAAATTTACGGATGACACCTGCTCAACAAGGTTGGGACAAGCCTCGCACTTTGAACGGCCTTTCCTTCATACAAGATCCAAGGGGATTTTCCAATGAGCTGCTTTCCTCTCAACATTTGAATGCTCAGAATGGTAGTTACGATGATTATAGCACACGGCTTGGCGCAGTTCGACCAACCGACGCAGGCTTATTTAAGCGACCAGAGCTTCCTCAACAACGTCTGTCATCTTCCTGCTTTCAAAACACTACTTTACCGGCGACATCTAAAGAGCTATCACCATTTCAACACAGTGCGCGGTCTCAGCTGCGGCCATCCCATAATCCGCGGACTCTGCCACCTTCAGCAGACCACGAGGCTTTGCGCATCATACAGAGCTCACGCAACGCTGCTCCTACCCCCTCTTTCTACCAAAATCAGATCTTTGACCGGACTGTAGATCATACGCCAAGCCACTCACAGATGGAGTCGCGGGGTCTATTCTCTTCAATGGGTGGACGCAGAAGCGTGCGGAGGTGATCTCTTACTTCCATTTTGTCGCTTGTGCATGTCCACGTTGTTTCCAATTACTTGCTCGTTTGTGCACACATGCTGCCTACTGGATTTTCTCTCATCATAGCTTGCTGAATGGAGCTGTTGATATTGTCAAACGGTGAGCGAGGAGTTATCAGATGGTCTCATTTGTTCAAGATTTGCATTGCTCGGAATCACACTTGAACATTGGCTCTTCTTCAAGAGGGGGGCCGTTCTTTCGGCATCAAGATATAACACCCGTCAGTGGCTACATCAGGCTGAATTTGAAAGCTCGGTGAGTCATACAACACTGCAGTCAACCTACGATCATCATGCAGGCTCAGTTTGCTTTTATCTGCCCTTCCAGGAGCGGAGGTGGTGGAGCAGCTCGCTCAGCTGGAGTCTGAGGGGACCCAGCCTTGCTTCTTCTCCACTCAGACTCCACGCTGCTCCTCGCAATTCGTTGGATTGCTACCTTCACTTGCGTATCTTATATGTCCCCGATGCTGGAGTGGGACTACATTTTGGCGCAATGTTTTATTCATGTACTCCATCTCTCGATACAGTGCACAATGGTATTGACTTGTCTTCATTCGTTTCCACCGTTGCTGCTTCTGAGAGCACTGATTATTTGCATAGTCAGCAAGTTTTCGAAATTCTTAAACCTGGTTATGAAGCATTCCGAGCACCACAGAACTCTTCCTGGTACAACAGTCTTCCAAAGCTCTCGCAAAAAGCTAATATTTGGTTCTAAGTAGCAAAAGTCGCATTCATTACCGGCACAGGTTTGTTTCCTTCCTTGATTCCCTCCTCTCTTTGATCTCTTCTCCTTCTTCCCTCTCTTTTTCTCTATTCCCCCCAACCTTGTCGCTGACTTGTTATGCCAGCCAATGCCATTAATCTCACCGCGGCTAAATCCCTGCCCACACGCGCCTCGTCCTCCTGGCACATCCACACTGTAGACACAAATGCCTCAGCCGGCGCTGTAGCCGCCGCCAGTCTACCGCATGCATTCTCCAATGCGCCGACATGGATGACTGAACCGCGCTGAAACGGCTTGACTCCTTCTTCACCAACGCAGGCATCGTTGAACGTATCAAATCTTTCGAAGAGGCGGCGACGCAAGCGGATGTGGAAGTAGATGGTGCACAGTCATTCACTGACCATGCACTAAAGATGCTGGTCATTGATCTGAAGAGTGTCATGTTTACATCGTTTCTTGCGGCGGATTGTTTGACGAGGGAGAAGGCGGAAAGGGAAGCTAGAAGACGCAGACGCAGAACGTGGCAGTCTGGTGATAATTAGTCCTTTGGTGCCAGTCTACGCGGCTGCAAAGTGTGACTTGCATTTCTGTTTTGCTCTGCCTTTGCTCCGTCATCAATCTAAACATCACCCGCATGCAGAAGGCGCCCTTGGCCTCGCTTGGTCCCTCGCGCCGGACCTGTGGGCCTCACACAAGATCCGCGCCAACGTAGTGTGCCCGGGAATGGTTCCAACGTCTCTCATGGAGGAATGGGCCCAGCCCAGCGAGCTCAAAGCGGGCGGCGACTTCAGCATGTGGAAATCCATTTCTTGTGTTGTTTACGCTATGCTCCGGCCAACCGACATGGGCGCAGACATGGAGAGAGTGGTCTCGGTATCAGCAGATAACGGAGGTCAAGGGGAGATATTTTTGGCAGGGCGATTGAGTATGGTGACGGGTGGTGTTGGAGACATCAGATTCCACTCTGTGATGAACTAATGGAAATGGTGCTGGGTTATGGGTCGCAGAAATGTGGGAGCAATTGATGGATAAATAGAAGCACCATTGGTGTCGAGGTCTTTTTCGTACGCGTTGATTCCGTCTTTCTCTCAATGATACGAAGTTTCGGCTACATGAGCAGCATTTCGTGCCGCGATTGACTTTCCAATCAAACACGCTCCTTCTTGTCGTCAAGGAGGACAATACTTTTTCGCTGTTCGCTCTGTCTCTGCGCCAAAGTTCCAATTGTCTGACTGTTTGAGCAGGCTGAATTGTGGCTGTTTGACAAGTGGGAAGGCGCGTATGCGCAACGACAAGTCGTCGCTGGTGTCTTTCAACCGAGCAGGCTACAGTTGTGGCCTTCCTTTTGAGGAAATGACACAAGCAGATGCAATGGCATCCGAACGAGCTCACACATGGGGAAGGGTTCAGGGATTGATAAGCTGCCTCGACCGTCTCTGCGTGTCCTCTGGCCCTTCTCGTGTCACCATCGCCAACAAACTTCATCGCGTTCGCAAGCATCAATTTAATTTTGTCTCGACGACATCATTCATACCGGAATCACACTGCATCATTACATTCTGCTTCGTCTACATCAAGTTGACGCCTGCGAGAGAAAAGGCACGAATTCCAACATACCAAATACTTGGTCGGTGGGCTTTAAAATTCTCCCTGTGTTCATTTCCGCAGACAGACAACTTAAAAAATGAACAATCGTCACCAAAACCAGGGCGGCGAACGCCAGGGCCACGATGAGTGTCTCGCCTTCCCAGCCCCTATATATACGCCAAGTGGGCCCAATCCATCTCGGGAGCCTCCTACCTACTCCGAGTCTCAGAATCCGGGCCCAGTTTGGAGGTTGCGAGCCACTGTCATCGGAATTAGTGCACGGTCAACAAACACCGATGGTGACGATAAGCAGAAAGCGTGCTCGTGCATCACATACGCATGGATCATCTTTCTCGCCATCTTCTTGACGGCCACCCGCTACAACCCGAGTACTGTCGGGACGGCCTTCCTCCTGGTCCTTACAGTTATTATTGTTGCGGCGATCGAGAGTGTGGAACCACTCCCTGACTTCTCTCGCTGGGAACTTTGGAACGTAGCCGAGTTCATCTATGTCGCCAGTCAAATAACCCTTTTCTTCATGGCTATAACCCTTTTCATTCATGTCATGTTCAGTTCCAAGCGCTGACTTTCCAATGTTATGGGGACGTTCAAGGGTTCACTTTCTTTGGTCTTTTTGGAGTCAAGACAGATGTCGCAGGTTTTACTCGCATTCTTTCATGGTTGGTAGATTTTTCGGTTGACAGGAAAGCATTAAGGGTAGTAGACATCAGGAACAAGGTTCAAGTAAGATGTTCGTCACCGCCTCAGCGTTTGAATTCAAATTCGAATTCGAATTCGAATCTTATAGACGACGTTAATGCCGGCTTCGACGACCTTCCGGCGCGCCGTCTGGGACCGCGCTATCTTTGCTTCTTGAACTCGGGGGAAGGCTTAGCTCGTGGAGATGCGGATTTTAAGAACCGACTGGTGACCGAATGAAGTGAAGAAAAGGGGCCGGGCGCCAAAACTCATTACGTCTCTATGTCGTACACTCGCAAGCAATTATTTGTTGCTGCAGAAAGTGAGTTAGGCGGCTGGAATATCACAGAAATAAAGTACCAGCATTATCGGCACATCGCTCCCTTTCACTACGTTCAAAGTTGCGACAGGCTGTCGACTTGGGTGGGTGCCGGCTCGAGATGGGCAGGAGCTGTCTTGGACCCTGAAAGAAATGGACGAACCAGAGGGCGAGCGCAAACTGATAAGAGCGATTAGGGCACGAATGTCGAAGTCTGTGCCCTTTTCCTACGTTCAAAGTTGCAAAATATTGTCGACTTGGGTAGGTGCTGGCTCGAGATGGGCAGGAGCGGTCATGGTCCCTGAGAAAAATGGACGAACCAGAGGGCGAGCGCATTCGGATAACGGCGCAGTCGCAAAGATTAGGGCACGAATCTTGAAGTCTGTGCACTTTTGCTACGTGAGAAGTTGCTATGAGCTTTCGCAGCTTGGTCGCGGTCGAGGGGGCGGTGGCATGAGGTGGTAAAAGGTCAGAGGGACTGCCTGATGAGGCCGGGGCGCCACCGCCTATCCGAAGTCACAACAACTCAGCCACTTCTATCATGCCGGGGACCATCAAGTGATAGTCTTCTTCAACGAGTTGACTGACCCTAACACTTAACCCAACATCGATAACGACTGACGAGGGATAACGGGCTGTGCGCGAGGGATTTGGTCGGCAATCGAGTGTGTGTTATCATCGTCGATAGTAATGTTCGAATTATTCCAGGCCACGAGCTGTTGGTCGTCCTCTAGACATGCGGTGGGTGCTTTCTCTCTCTCTCTCTTACGACGTCTTTGGCCACCATCGAGCCCCAGCGGGAGCAAGTTTACCGTCCATGCCGCTTTCAATCCTTTTATTAGTGCCCATGTCTTGCGTAAACAGGACCTGACATCTAACTCCTGACTGAGTGGAGCAGATCAGTAGGTACCAATAGTTCGTGCTACAAACCCCTTTCAAAGACGTGAACTTCTTTAAGCATGCCTGAATGTCTGTCTGCTATGGGAACTTCGTAAGGCTTTCTTCTTCTATTCGACAGCCAGACGAGAAACAAAGGCGCAAGACTGCCTTTTGCCAATCAGGTATGCCCCTGATTCTCATTCCCTTGGAATCATCGCCATTCTGCTCTTGTCCCAACCTTTCATGGTCTAATTATCTCACAAGCCTCCACCCCATCACGTATCCCGGCCATGGCTACTTCTTCTTCCGCTTAGCTATCGGATCGAATATCAAGCCGACCGGTGCCTTTTCGATTTCGGTCTTTCTGCAATAGTATCTGGTACTTAGATCTTCCAATTTCTTCCGACAGTCTCTTTACATCTAAGTCCGTTCACGCGACCATCCTTGTGTCCGGGTGGGCGTGTTAAGTGGCAGCTTCGTCGTCGAGATCGATGATAACAGGAATGTTGGCAACAAAGCCATCGCTACCACAGTTTGATCGAGTCTCTGGCCCCAAGCGATATTGGAGGGCGGCGAATCGCCTTTGAGACCCACCATCTCGGTGTTGCTCAGGTGTGGAGCTACCGAACGTGGCAGGTGGTATCTTTCGTCTTCAACGGCCATGGTGGAGTAAATAGTATCACAGAAGGAAAGTATCAGAATTTTGGGCACATTACTCCGCAAGACAGGATGATCCTTCAGGATAATGGCGTTCAAGTAGCATGCAAGACCTGTGTTGTAGCATTCCGGGTTTGAGTGCTTGCAGAGCCAGCCCCAACGGGGAAATTGACGACGTGTGGCGTATTTACGACATATTCTGCGCATGCCACTCGATGAACATCATACTCGGACCTTATATTGACCCCAAAGACACACCCGTGACGCCCCAAGCACGGGAAGATTGGATTCAAGAATGGGGGACGCGGCTGTGGATTCTACCGGTGATTCTGCTGCTGCCCGAGCCAAAGGTCAGTATTACACTATTGGTAGCAATGAACACCCCGAAGTGCTGGCAAAGCGCAACTTTGCGCCTCGTGCCTGGACAAACGCAAAGTTTGCGCGTCAGCTCATCGACCACTTCAAGTCTTCGATCCACCTGTCTCCACTTGAGCTGTTGAGAATTGGGATCCAATGATACTAGAGCAGGCAGTCAGACCAGCAAAACGAGGGTAACATGGCCTACACCTCGATGGTGAGTGTCCCCTGGGGACTGCTCTCGGCCATCCTTGCTAATAATAATCAGGAGTTACTCCGTCGTCGACCAAAGGTTGAAAAAAACGATTTGAGCTTCAGAGTATTTGCACGTCTTTCGCTTGCGAATGACAGCGACAGACTGCTTGAGCGCATGTTGTACATGCTCCATCCGCAGCAAGATGCGGTCTGGTTCCACATACGAGACCGGATTCAAGCCCATCTCGTAAATTGGGAAGGCGCTTGAAAATGAAACGGTCAGCCTGGAAGGACCGTATAGAGCAACCATCGAATGGGACGAGACGAGGCCCCCGGCGGTGTTCATACAGCCGAGATTGGGGCTGGCATTCGCTGCGCTGACTCTGCATAGCGTGCCCCTCTAGCCCTTCCCCGTGCTCCTTTTCACTCTGTTCAGCGCATTTAGGTACAGTGCGCTGAAAGACCCTTTCCCCGACTCTCTGATTGAACCAGACTTTCCGATTAACTAACCTTTGCCGATTTCAATGAACATTTCGCTCGGCACCACTGTTGCAGCCCCGGGCAACTCTCCTGTATACTTGTGAGCACTAAATCCGGTGAACTGCAGCGAGGCTCATAGGAATCGAAGGACGCATCGACTTGGGCATTGCAGAGAGATCTATCTGGGTTAAACAACAAACGACTCAAGTGGGATACAAATCAAAGCAGCCTTGACTTTGACAGCCTCGACTTTGACAGCCTCGCACGCCCAAAGTGGGATGCTCCTCGTGAGCACGCAACGGGTGATGCGGGAGGAGACATCAGCCCTGACGAATAGGAAATGCAGGTTTTCACGCTCATCGACACTTTTAACATGAAGGCGCGCCGTTTCGAGCGAAGAAATCGCCAACAATATTCATCATATGTGGTCAGCAGGGCGGCACGCAGCATGCCTTAATTCCCTCATGCGACCCTCGGAACCGAACTTGCAGGCGAGAGAAACTTGTCATTCGCGTATCTACGTTGGTGCTTGATCTGATATCCCGGATGGACCGATACAATCTTGCACTGAGAAGGCAAGTTGATAGTCGACTCAAGCCCTAAGACGAAAAAATGGGTCGTGCAGCATGCTGAAAACCGACAGTTGGACTCTGCCTCTTCGCATTCAGGAGTCACGCGTCTCCTTTGGGGATGGGCGCCCGTGATTGAATGTAAAGTATTCTTCGATGGAGCAGTTTCTAGGCAAGCCAATTTGCGCCTTTGCTGTTGTGCTGACTGTCGCTGTCTCGCATCTTCCCAAGCTATCTCAATCCCTATGGCCTTTCCGTAGGTAGTGGAGACCATGCACCCCTCTGCAGCAACCAGACCCTATTACTTCTTATTGTCCATGGAGCCGCCATCCTCCGCCCACGCACCCATTCCCATCAAATCCGCATCCTGACGGCGCCTGCGCTCCTCATCGCCCCGCTCCCGAGATCTCTCGCCGGCACCTCCCCCCACTCCCCCTGCCATCCCTTGAATGCCGCCATCAGAGGAGAACAACTTCGCAGGAGCAGTCCTAGAAGGCTCCTCAGTCGTTCTCGATCGACCCGAAGTCGAGCTCGCGCCCGAACCCGCCGTTGCCATGTTCGAGCTAGTTGCGTTGTAACGAGGAGCGGATCTACATCCGAAGGCGTAAGGAGTTGCAGCGTGATTGGAAGGGTGTCCTGAAGACCTGGGAGGGGATCGGGGATGGGAGACGGAACCGTGGCGCGTGGAGTTTCTTCTTTTGTATTGGTCATTTTCGCCGTTGTTTGAGTGAGTAGAGTCACATTGAGATCCATCTGATTCTTTTAGTGGGAAAGTGCGAGGTGTTATGCTATCATAGAGGGGTATCGTACGTCCGTTTGATGACATGCTTGTCCCGGTCTTTGGTGCTTTTCCAGACACTTCTGGCGCTTGAGTCAAAGTGAATCTGATGGGAAAGGCTTTCGCAGGAAGATGACATACTGTGCCTTTTATACATGCACTGCGAACTGCTGATATGTTTGATGGCCATATTGTTGGCAGCGCGATGATATGGCCGCCCAAACGTCTTACCGTTGCGCAAAGACGAATCAGGAGCATTCGTGCATGGCTCCTATTGCCAAGATGGCAGGAGACGCGTTGTTCCTTTGCGTTGTGATTGGGATGGAGGACGAGCTGCTTCTGGAGTACTCCATTACGGGGATGGTAGAAGCATTCCGGTTGGTCGATATATCTATCTTGAAAAACGAATTCTGCATCCACAGCGGCAATTATGAAACTAAACTGAGAGGATTGGACGGGAATCTGCTATTACTGAAAAGAAAAGGGGCTGCCTACATCTGCGTGAGCGACTCTGCCCGTGACGATTGCCTCACCGTACTTACGAAAACATGCAAGCGCCTACGTCTTCGGGGAGGATGCCGATGGCAAAAGACATGACAGCGTATGTGCTGACATATCATGCGCAGACACCACAGCCGGCGAACTGCTGTCCAAAACAGACGGCCGGGTCGCTGGATCAGGGCCCGTCCACCTATCGTCACGAGCGTGCGGGACCTATTCACACAAGCAGAATGACGGGGAAGCAGCTTGAGCGGGCCTGAGCAAGACGGAGATTGTGCTCCTATTGGATGGTGAAGAGAAGAACCTGTAGACAAGCGTATCGCAAGTCAAGGTCCGTTTGAGATGTCTATGCACAGAACGCTGGCCGTGCCGACAAGCGATCTACAGATTGCCGGGCGACAACGCACCCGTGAGATACGTGGAACGGGTAAGCTTGCGGTCAAAGACTGTAAGTCCTAGCACAAGGCTGACCATACAGGCAACCCGGGGAATCGGTTGAGACCTCGCTTCTGTGTAAGCAAAGACCCGGGAAACAAAATGCCTAGCCGGCAGTTGTAAAGCCGCCATGGCAGCGTCATGAAAGAAGTATGGTAGTAGATCGGAGCAGAAGGATCGCGCTCATGATCGGAACATAGATCCGTTGTTCCGCGCATCGCCTCTGACGAGCGCCTTGCTGGTGACAACGAGTCTCGTGGGCCATGAAACTGCTCGTTCGAATGGTTGAATCGTACGCAAAGGACTAGGCCCCCGAAATTCTTTCTACCAGCAATCCAGGAAAGTCATTCACTAGCTTGGAGCGCTTCTAGATTCGATTCGATCATCTTATGGGTAGAAGGTCCGCGTCCAGGTCCGTGTGGATTTTTCGCTTCCTCTGGATATCTTTCATACCTGCTTGTCCGAGGATGCCGCAAGTTTTCCCTCGCTACGAGCCAATGACGATCTCTGCAATTCTCTTTCCCTTGTCGCCCCCCAGATAGTCCGCACCGTCTGTGGCCTGCTTTCCGTCGGAGACCTCCTCAAAGTCTAAATCAGCCGCAGCTTCGAATCCCTTAACGACCGTTTCTTCATCCACCTTGACACCGGATTCCACCAGCGCTCTTATCACTCCCGCCACTCTTGCAATTTCTCTTCGCGTTTCCAATTCGATGTCGTCGTTCTGGCTGGAGTACACCTCCTTGGAAACACTCTCCTCAATCCTGGTAATGCTGACATTCGTTTCCGGAGGCTGCATGTGTTTCGATATCCAAATGTATCCGTTGACGCCGAGAATGATGTCAATTTCTCCACCGCGCGAGGTTGTGAGTGTGAATACTTGGCGTCTCGAACGCGCGACCCCTCCACGCTGGCCACCGCCGCCTCCAGTGCCCGTCAACGATAAGAAGTATCCATTTCGCAACTTTCCATATTTCAAGCTGCGCGTGTGAAGCGATGCAGTTCCATCTCCATGAATGCTCTGAACCTCAGCCACGAGCAAGTCCCCCTCTGTGAAAAATGTCCGGATGTTGAGCTCGTCCACAGCAGTTCGTTTTCTGAGGATACCACCAGGTAGATTGATAGCAGACAAGGGAAGACCGGCCAGTTGAGGTGCAGCAATGTCCACGCGCCAGCGTCGCGACTGCACCTCGACAATCCGACCCACGACGAGATCACCAATCTCCGGAATATATCTTGCGCGCAAAGGGGTAATAGAAAGGAGCTTGTTCGTCTTGAGAACTGTGCCGGCGACGGTCGACAGGATTTCGGTGCTTCCATCAGGTACGTAGGTTCCATGACCTCTAGTCTCCCATCAGAACTCATGTTTGAGACATTCGGTGATAGCCTCACCTCATCCATTGCGGATCATCCGTCACGACCTCTCCAGGGGTGACAATATCTTTTCTTGCGCGTTTCGACGCCCTGCTGGTTGCCTCCATGTCGACATCCCCATCAGAATCAAATTGCTCGCCTTCATCTGCTGCGGATGTTCGAGGGTAAGCAGGCGTGGGGGCTGCGGGTGTGAGGATCACAATTGGCATCTTGTCGTAAATAGTTTGGTATAGAGGAGCAGCTTGTGTGTCGGCGCAGACTCCACGATGATGGACGTGAATCGATGTTTAGTGGGCACTTTTTGAGCCAAAGGACGCTAAGAAACGGGCCGAATAATAGCTGGTGCACGGTCCGCTCCGTCTGTGTGCTACTCTGCTGGCGTCATGTCTTTGATCATCCCGCTACATCACCACCTTCAGCAATATCCGGTGTCGTTTATTTTGCAATTTTGCTTGAGCGCGCATTGTCGCGCGTTGCTTTGAATGCCCTCTTGAGCTCTGCTTCTTCTCTCAACTCGCTCGTTCTGTCATTGGTAAAACAACATCCTCCCGCGTGACCGTTTGCTCTCTTTTGCCCAGTCGTTCAGTTAATGCCGGTAAAATGCAGAATTCTTCAGAAGAAGTCACTGTCCGTCATCTCTCAGCTTTCAGCCTGGTCAAAGTGCTTACAGCATGGAGGAAAACGACACAAACTCCACCCGGCCGGCACTTCACCGCAATCCGGATAGTGGCGACGTCTTGACTGGCAGCGAGCGCAACAACTTCACAGGCCTTGCCGGTGACTGGGCTCGCGCTTTTACCGCCAATCTGTCCCAGACTGAACATGACACGCCAAACTACTATCTCAAAGATCCTTTTGGATTGGTGACGACTAGTTTCATCCACTCAATGCAAGTTGGCACGGGCGAGAGCATTTTTGAACAGACTCTTAGCCGCGTCGAGAACGCGCGCTTTGAAGTCATCTTCGTCACATGCTTCTGGGCCAAATCATCTTCCCTCGACAAGCTGTCCAAGTCGTTGAAGGCGCTCTCGAGCAAGTCTCTTCGCAATAACCAAGGCTCGTCCAAGATTCGCGTGCGCATTGGCTTCTCCTCCCGTTCAATCTGTCAAAAATTGCTCCACACCAACTCTGTCGAAGGACATGTTTACGCCCCGTCAGAATGGTCCACGAAGCTTGGTCTACCAGATCAAAGCGAGCTTGTCGGCTTGGACCTCGAAGTCAAAAGCATCTTCGTCAAGCCCTTCTCTGTCATGCATCCAAAGTTTGTCGTCGTCGACCGCCAATTGGTATTTCTGCCTAGCTGCAACGTCTCCTGGGAGAATTGGTTTGAGGGTTGCCTTGCCATGTCTGGACCTATCGTCGGCAAATTTGTCCAGTTCTGGTACAAGTTTTGGAACCAAGACCGCGGAGGTCTCCCCGCAATCGGCTCTCACGTCACCGAAGATGTGCCTGCCATGGCTCTCCACCGACGTCTGAGTGTTGTCCAAGAGACACCTGTGTGGATGTCTTACCTTACAAACAGCATTGGAGTGGAGGTTCCAACTGTATTTCTTCCCTCGCCACACCACGCCAACCCCAGATTTCAGCCGATTCCCGGTCTCAAGGCCCCGCGACCTCCGACGACTCCGCTCAACGTATTTTTAGAGAAGCTTTTTGAGAGGGCTCATTTCGAGATCTGCCTCCAGACGCCTAACATCACGTGTCCTGTCGTCCTTGAAGCTCTCTTGGCGGCCCTTGCCCGCGGCGTTGACGTCTGTATTTTGACAAGCGAGCGCTTGATGGTGCTGGAGCAACTTGGCACCGCAGCAACCACTACCTCCAGGGAAATGAAGAAGCTCGTCAAAGAACATGAAAACCTAATCAAATCGGCGCCGCCCAGGGACATGGAGCGTGGCGGCACGGCATACCCTCAGCCTGGGAGACTGTCCATCAACTACTTCGAGCCCCCCGCCGATGCAGAGCCCGGACGTCCCACACAGTCGCATCTCAAGTTAACGATGGTCGACGAGGAATTTGTGGTGTTGGGCAGCGGCAACATGGATAGAGCGAGCTGGTACACGAGCCAGGAGCTTGGCGTCGCCTTTTGGTCTTCAGAAGTCGCGGCTGACATTCAACGTCTTGTCAAAGCTAACATGGTCCGAAGCACCAAGATCTTCTATCCAAAACCTAGGAGGTAAGGGCGAAGAATGGGTTTCCAGCATGCGCGGCGCCTACGGTAACAACACCGCTCGACGAAGTCACGACAGCGGTTTTTGCCACTCTACTTTTGCACGCAACGTGAGTTCGGTACTAATGTATGAAAGCTGACGGTCAGAACACTGGCTTTTGCTACAGGATTTACGACCGATAGCGAAAGGGGTAATGATGGGGACGGAGTATTGGGCTGGCGATGGGTCGTTGGTCTATGGTCGTGGCCCAGCAATTTTCTGGTGCAATGTCAGCGCCTACTCGAAGTAGTACCGGAGAGATTCCAGTTTCACAGGGCACACAGCTAGTCGCCACTAGTGGGCTAGCGCCGAGGACATTCTCGGTAGCGAATGACAGTTGAATTCACGGTTGCAAGATCATCAAGCACTCAGTGTAGGATTAAGACAGTCGCAAAAGATAGGCAACGACAGGAAGCAGTCGTAGTTGCGTGTGCCACAACCTTTGCTATAGCCTCGCCGGCCCAACAGAGGCTTGGACGAAGTATTCTGGACAGCAATATTGCGGAATCCGACGTTTGTATAGAGGCCATGCAAGCAAGACCAGAGAAGAGACTGTCGTTTCCAAACGACGCACATTCCGATTGACGGGATTCGCGAGTGGTCAAGCAGATCTGAAGTATTGGAGCGGCTAAGACGCAGTGAGGAAATGCGCGAAGGCGTATTTTGGTCGTCTGGTCTTCTGGTCGTCTGGTCGTCTGGTCTTTTGGTCTTTGGTCTTTTGGTCTTTGGTCTTTGGTCTTTTGGCAATGCAGAAACAGAATACGCGAGCAGGCGACCAGACCAGGCACAAGCGGGAATTTGTGTGACGTCGGCTGAGGGCCAAAAAATGTCTCATTAGCGATGAGCGATGAGCGGCCGGGCGAATAGAGACGTCGGCGGCAAGGGAGAGAGCACCAGAGTCAGGATGGCGGGATGGGTCAAGGTCACACGCCGAGTCAGCAGCGGTGAGAGCCCCATCGACGTCAACGGCTGCCATCGCACAGCATCTCAGTCTCCAAGCAAATTCCGCTGCGCACGGCATCTAACCTGTGTCTGTGCCAGTCTCTCTGCATCCAATCTATTTCCCCGCCGGTTCCCACTGCCAGGTGCTAGGTGCCAGCCAGTCCAGGCCCCCCCAGCAAACATACGCATACGTCCCCAGGCTCTCACAGCTGCCGGTCACGCCAGCGCCCTCATCTCTCGTCCTCTCGTCCTCTCGTCCTCTTTACAAGCTCTCTACTCCTCACCGCCGTACTCTGTTCCTCCTCATCAACCATACTCTTGCTTTGCCGGACTCGCCCAAATCGCCCGCCCACCTCTTCCAACTTCCGAAGCCTTGAGCCCGAAATCACAGCTGTCAGCGCTAGTCGCAAACAGCTCACTCCACCACCATTGCAGTCCCCAACCATAACCATAGACAATGACGCGGAGAATCGTCTATGGTATTGCCCTTTGGGCGACCGTTGCTGGTACGCATCAGCACCCCTCTCTGCTTTTCTTTCCCAAGTGTCGCTGCTTCGCTGGGCTTGAAATATGTTTGATGGAGACGTCATGGCCGTTGCGTCACTGCTTCATATGGTTGCTAACTCCAAGCGCGCAACCGCGCGCGTCACACAGTCACGGCAATGACCATCGCGTCTATTGTGAAGCCAAACTGGCTCGCCTACGAAGCTGAAGGCGTAAGTTGCCGGCCCAATGTCCACCGCAGACGTCTTCAGTCCCACAGTCCCCCACCGGGCCTGTCTCGAACACCAACTGACATTCGACCCCTCAGCATGGAAAGCACGCGAAGCCGGTCAAGATATCGTACGGTCTGCATCAGCGCTGCGACAGCGTCTCCGGCACCTGCAGCGAGTTTCCGGAATACGAAGACTGTCGCGGAGACAACTGGAGCTTTTGTAGCCGCTGGCGGAGCGTTGGCTTCCTCATGAGCTTTTCCGTCATTATACAACTGGCTGCTGTCATCGGATACGGCGTCGTCATCATCGGCGGCAAGCAAAAACGCGACAAAGGCTGGAAGGTTGTCTCTAGCCTCATGATTATTGCTGGAATCGTGCAGTGCGCCGCCATGTCCATTGTGGTACGTCGACATTCATTCCCATTGCCCTCTCCTGCCCTATCACCTTGCCACCTTGCCACAGTCTCCGCCAACCCGGAATCCGTCTTCCAATCGGCAATTGTTGGATTCGCGAGCGCGAGTAAGATGACAGCGAGCTGACCGGTGGCAAAGGCGTTTTTGTACGACAACGACGAGCGCTTCTTCCCGCCCGGCTGGCGCCTTGACAGCTCCTTTATCCTCAACACTGTTGCGTGGTGCTTCAGTCTCATGATTGCCACGGGCCTCGTCGCAGCCGCCATTGTCCTGCCAGAAGAAGGCGATTATGAATTGATACCCGAGGGGCGCATGTGATGGCTGTCAATCTTACTACTAATTCGTCGCCATCTCGTCGCCGCCGTTGTCCTACCATAATCGCCTTTCTTGCTGCTGCCGCTGCTTATGATAATGGTGTTGCCCCGCTTTCCGTCTGCCTACGCCGCTCTCCCAATCCCGCTTTTAGTTCACAGGAGCAGCACAAATAGGTGCGCATACATCTAAAGCATCGCGCTCCACCCCTGCTGCAGATCAAGTCTTTCCAGCCTTGACTGCATATGTGGCGAAGGCGGGATAGGCTTTCTAGAAGCGAGCGAGGCAATACGAAAACGTGGCGTGGCGTGGCGTAGCGGGATGGGCATGGCGCTGAGGGCAACGTCTTTGCTCGACGATGCCATCTTGGCGACGCTTTTTCATTCTCTCTTCTTCTCACTGCAACTTTTGCGTTTCTGCTGGGAATCGGCCATTTGGCGTTTTTGTCTTTTTTATCACCCCTTTTCCCATATTTCCCCCCCTGAACTCCTGTTGTCCTCGTCTGCTCCACGCATGCGCGCACGCGCGTCCGATCGAGTTGTAAGTATCACTTTTGGGTGTCATTGCCTGGCGATATCCGTTGGGGAGTAGGGGTTTGGAATCGTACATATTTAATAGACGATGGTGGTATTGAGATGGCATCCTGTGTAGGTTTTCAGACCTATTGAGTTTGTAGCCAGTAGGTAGAGTATCATCACTGACTGTAGACTTGATGAGAAATGTCAACTTAGCCGAGCATAAGTCTGCTTGATTGGCCCCTCTAGCAGTGTTCCTAAGCGTCGAAGTCTTCTTGCCAGGAAGCACATGAACGCTCTCTACGCCATAACGTGCGTAGCGTGGTCGTTGGACATCCCGCCATTTGGATCGCGGCGTGGCTCATGCTTTTCCTCCCGCAATTTTTCCCCATCCGTGCGGCGCTTGGTACTGTCTGGGCGCCATGCCAGAAGGAAAGGAAGCCGTGCAAGCCAGAACTCGGCCGGATGCGTGGTCAAGGGCCTACGTCGGTGGCACGTTGCGGGTTGTGGGACTCGTACGATGATATTTTTAAGGTCCCAGGCGCTAGCCCAGCGCCCATGGGGCATGGGACAGGTGCGGGACTCGTATGGTTTTGCTTCAAAGGGCGTGTAGAGCTAGTGGTGGTTTTGCGTGCACTACGAAAAGCAGGCCGGCGCACGGCATGGGATGGAAGGAATGGGAGAAGGCACAAGAAAATGCAAATGGGACGTTTGGAGTGGTGTTAAGTTGAGCTTTTCCCTTTTGTTTTTCGGATATTGAGAGGTGGTGTGATACATGGTTTTGGATTGCCTTGAGACAATTCGTCGCTGTCTCCTTTCTCCTTCGATACGCTCCTTCGATACGCTGGCCGCCAGGGTCGTTAATTGTGGAGTTGAGGTTTTTGGTAGGGAAGTAGAGTTGTTTTGCATCTTATTTTCGACGCATCTTTGCTTGAAATGCGGAGACCGTGTTTTGTCTTGTGCTTTGAGGTCGCCGACTTCCTGTGAAGCACTAGCAGTCGATTTGAGAGTGGAGATGTAGATGAGTCATTTCTCGTAGTCTTCTTGCAGTTCCTTCTCGCCCAATGCCCAGCTTCGCCACAAGTGCCGTTGTAAAAATGGCCAAGCTTCCTAGGTGGGTTCCAGTTGATCATTTTACATACCACCTATAGGCGCCGATGGACAGGCAGAGTAAGGCGGTTGTGTTGATGCTTCCCCTGCGGAGGACGCTTTCCCAGCGGGCCATCTTACGGCCTTTGGCGAGTTCTTTGTGCAGTTGCTCGTGTCCTTTGATGTAGGTGTAGATACCGAGACCAGTAAAAACTCCGGTTCCTGTTGATTGCTTTAGTTTGAGCGCGTTCGGTACAATCTTGATGAAGAAAATCTGGTTCAAAGGTAGATGTAAATTCGTAGGCAAATGGTATTCGAGAAAAGGGATCCAAGCCAATCTCCAGGACTAGAGATACAACAGACTCACGTACCCATAAATCTGCACCACGAGCAGTCTGCGTGAGCTTCCATTTTCTCTTGCCTTTTCTTTTCCTTCAACTCGACTGGCGACATGATGGCCTCATCCTTGACCTCGTCCTTTGCCATTTTGAGCCGCAATGGATCTCAATGGAGGGATTGAAGAGCAACGGGCGCTGGATTTAGTAAGATTGAAGATGGAATGGTAGATTGATGTTGTTGGACAATCACGCATTGGCGAACCACAGTGAAGTGCAACACGCACGGCACGAGCCATTCCCGCCCGTAGGCCCACCAGGGCCCCGCGTCATCGCGTTCTCTTGACCTTGGCCGTCCTTCGCCCACCGTCTATTCGTTCAAAACCGTCTCAACCTCGCTGCTCTCGCTGTAGCAGGGGCCGTTCGCTGCGAGAGCACCTCTGAATCAGCCATGAGCCAGGTGGAAGCTCTCTACATCTTCGACGAGCACAAGTAAGTCTTGCTTCACACCCCACCACCAAACGCACCGAAACCATGCGCCTGGCGGGCGCAGGCATTCTGGATTGGAGATTTAGCCGCTGATATGACCTAGCAATCTTATACTCGAGCATGTCTACTGCGCACGCCCTCCCTCTGCTAGTGTGCTCCTCCCGCTGTACCTTGCCCATCCGGATCCTCGACCGTCTCTGATATACCTCCCGTCGACCAATCCACCTACTCTCGTCCATAGCATCATCCAAGACCGCTTGCTCTTCTTATCACCCTCCTCCGTTGATACCGAACCTCTGCTGGTTCTCGAGTTCCTCCACCGAGTCGCCGATGCGATAGAAGATTTCTTAGGCTCGCCACTGCTGGCGAGTAGGATAGAAGCTCATTACGATGTCGTCGCACAGCTGTTGGGAGAAATGTGCGATTCGGGCATCATAGCAAACACAGAAAATAATGCGCTACGGGACTCAGTCGAGGCACCAAGCTTTATGAAGAACTTGTTGGGCAACGTAGGATTGCCTAGGTACAAACCCCATCTCTCGTCCATGTCAGCAGGTTATTGCAATAGATTACTGATGGCCTCCTCCAGCTCATCACCCTCCCTCTCTGGCTCCGGACGCTCCGCTCTCACGCCACCTGGTACCTCTCCCACTGCCTCCCCAGTCCCATGGCGACGTGCAAATGTACGCCATACGAGCAACGAACTCTACGTAGATCTAGTCGAGACCCTCTCTGTAACCATGTCTCCATCTGGCCGCCCCATATCAGCGTTTGCAAATGGCTCCATCGCTTTCACGGCCAAGGTGTCTGGAGTCCCCGACCTTATTCTGCGAATTGATGCTCCTGGTGGCGTAGCCAACGTCGTCTCACTCCCCGTCTTCCATCCATGCGTGCGCCTCGCTCACTGGCGCGAACGGCCAGGGGAGATGAGCTTCGTCCCACCCGACGGGCGCTTCGTGCTTGCAGGTTACGAAGTCGATCTGCTCGGACCGGATTACCTCCTGAACCCAGCCAATCTCAAGCCTGGCAGCAGCAGTGTCGCAAATCTAAACATTCCAGCCACTTGTGAAGTCAAGACGAGCTTGGGATCGACCGGGTCTGAATTTGAGGTCCGCTTGCAGCTGTCGTCGCGCTTCAAGTCGTCAGGAACCGGCGGTGGCATATCCTCCGCAAGCTCCGGCCGACCAGGGGCAGGCCTTGGATCACGGACAGGCAGTGGCTTTGGCATTGGAGGTGGAAACTCAGGCACATCAGCTGCACCGCAACTGAGCGATGTCGTAGTCCGTGTACCGTTACCGCGCGGCGTACGAAATCTTTCCGAGCTGCGGCCATCCCGCGGCGAAGTCCAGTACGCTCCCGGCGACTCATCTCTAGAATGGCGCTTACCAAACAAAGACGTCTCTGCTTTGCTTCAACTCGGCATGGGCGCAAGTGCAACGCTACGCTGCAGCGTCGTCGGTGCCCTGGACGAGGACGATGAGTTGGATGGCGGAGTTGGCGATAATGTGCTCAGCGTCAACCGCTACGACTACGACGAAGGCGGTACTGTCTCCCCCATCTCAGCTGCAAGTAAAGTTTACCAGTCCAACTCGCTCGATTCCACCAATGCCGGAAACGGGAATGCCAGCGGCGGCATCAGTCGGACGCGCTCGCCTGAGATAGACGCGAAGGTAGAGAAGAAGAGACGTGCAAACCGGCTTTTGATGCCAAGTAGTGCATCACTGAGTTTCCAGGTAAAAGGCTGGCTGGCGAGTGGAGTCAAGGTTGAAAGTCTCAATCTGGATCATCGGAAGAGCAGGGGGCTGGGAGCTGGGGTACAGCCTTACAAGGGGGTCAAATACTTGACGGCCAGTAAGGATGGAGTTGAGGTCAGATGTTAGCAGGGTAGATATGTACAAAGATCTGGGCTCGGACTTGTTGGGTAGAGATTCCCCAAAAGGTTCAAAGCAGCCTTCTCTCCCCTATATCAAGCTGCTTTGGCCATGTACAATATCGTAGACCAATGGGAGACGTCGTATTTGCAAGACCATGATTTTCGTCTAAGCGTGTGTTTCGCCGGTCACGCAATTTTGATCATCCCGGCGTTGAAGGGAAATCAGTGCAAGAGTGGGTATGATTTGATGCGCTTGTTAAGGCCGTTCAAGGTTCCTTCTTTCTCGTTTGCTTCATGCCGGGCTGCTCTACAATACAACCCAACCGTATCAAATTCGGATCCATAGACGCCTCGACTGATCTACACCTGCCATTTCTATCGGGTCGAAGTTGTCAAAGGACTTAGTTCTGTCCCAGGGCCTTGGCGCGCTCCTCCTCGATCTTGGAGTAGAAAGCGTCACGGTGACGGACGGCGGGAACGTGGTAGCCTGATTTCAACATCAATCCCGCTGTGCTTGGAGCTAGATGCTGCTAAGAGTGACAAATCTTTACATACCGTACCACCAGAAGTAGCCCATGGAAGTGCCGAGACCTGTAGGGAAGTTCCTGTTAGTATTCCTGATCTGCGAATCGGCGAGGAATCGCGCGGCCAGGGCTTCGGAGCGGCTCGAAAAGCGGTTCAACGTATGCGATTCAAGACTGTTGAAATATAAAGCGCGCGCTTCAAAGGTTTCTACCCACCAAAGGCGAGGGAGAGGTCGAGGACAAGGCCTCTGCGAAGCATCTGGAAGGGAGCCAAGTCAGCTTGCACGTCGCGGGGGTGCCCGTTGCACTGGCACAAAGAATACACATACGCCAGTGATGGGCTTAATTGCCATGGTGACGGCGGGGTTTCAGAGCGGAGTGGGTGTTTGCAACAGAGGTAGCGTCTTGGATGGTGGTCTGGCGGTTGTCGTGCATGTCGGCTTGAATCGAAGAAGCGGCAGCGGATGCCAAGCCTTTCGAAGAGTCTCCGCCGAGCCATGCCGATTTGCGCCGACAGGACCAAACGCGGGCGGCTGGCACCTTGGTCCACGGTACGTAGACGCAACGCCAAACTCAACCATCACCAACTCCCATGACCACGCGTCCCTGATTCCGACTCAACGACCACGCCGAGGCTGCAATACTTACCTCCTCCACACGCCATGATGCCTGGTCTGCGATATCCCGAAGCATCACAACACGACTATGCCGCTGGCATCAAACGATCAGCCTCCGACCTTGACGCCCATGACTACCAGATAGCAAAGCGACGGCGCATAGTGCACCATGCAATCAAACACAAACAGCACTGGGAGCTGGATCCCACGCTGGCGCCTCAAGACGATACGGTGTTTGGCGGCCAGATGTTGCGCGCAATCTCACTCTCGCTGGGCGCCGTTGGTTTCGACGGCGCAATGCCTTCGGCTTTGGAAATGTTCAGAGGGCAAATCGAAGAGTGTACGGCCATCGTGCTTACTCGTCGCTGAGGACCTAGGCGGGCTAATACTTCGCAGTTATGCTCCACTTCCTTGCCGACGTGCGAGGCTCAATGCAACTCGCCCGCCGCACCACTCCACTCCCAGCAGACTTCGCGCTCGCCCTCGCGCACACGGGCTACACCTCTTCCGACTTAGAACCTCAAATCCAGCTGCCTATTCCGCCGGAAATCACTCTACCTCCGTTACCACCGCCTCCCCGGGCAGAGCCGCCTCCACCCAAGCTGGACGAGTTGCTGGGCAAGGAGCTGTCCGGCGTCAGCGAAAAGGCCACGCGCCGGTGGATTCCTAGCCATCTACCCGCCTTCCCAAGCAGGCACACATGGCAGTCGACGCCGCAGTACCCAAATCGCGAAACTGATCCGTGGAAGATACGCGAACGAGCCGCACAAGAGGGTATACTGGCTGAGCAAGCATTAAGGAAGCTGATGGCAGCAGGCCGGGGCGGCACGGCAAAGAAAACGAAGATCACCGTTGGCAACGATGCGCTCAAAGGGAAACCAGCAATACCACAGGCCAGCGAGGTGTGGGAGGAAGCCATGAAGGAAGTCATGCAAGAGGAGGCGGCGAGAAACAAGTTGTCAAGAGGGTTTGAGATGGACTCGCTGGATCCATTCAGCACGGAAACAAATTCTGCAGCATGGGTCAGGGAAGACGAGAGGAACGCGGTGGTGGACGCCGGACTACTGGTCAATTATGACCAAAAGTACTGGAGGAAGGGCGCACAGGTGGGTGCGTGGAGATGATGCTATCAGAAAACTAATATGGATGGCGAAGCTTCTGGCGCTGCATTGGACGTTGAGCAGTGGATGGCCATGAATGTGTTGAGGTACAGCCGGCCAATGGGCCAGCTTACCGATTTATGGTGGTCACCAGGAGTACGGTCTTAATATTGGACCAGGCGTGATCAAAAGTCGAAAGAGGACGACGGTGAAACATCTTTCAAGGCGTGCGCTTGAGGGAATTGCCAGCACAGGCGAGGTGGAGAAAGCCAGTCCCGCCATGTTAGCAAAGTTATACCCCTGCTGTTTTCTCTGATTGAAGCAATGAGTAGTGGAACTATCACTATCATTTTTTATATGGATTCTTGAATGATGTGTCGTCGGTCATCCGCATGAATTGGGCTGCCAGTGCAAGCGGCAGACATTTGCGTCACCACCGCGACTCCAAATCTTCCCACGACGTCGTCTCGACCGTCAAACCATTGGCGCACCTACAGCTCGGCAGCTCATCAGCTCAATTCCCTCGGAGAGATTCAAAAGGGGGGCACGAAAACGTACTTCCGGAATAGTCTGACGAGCGGCCTGCACTTGACGACCGAGCCGCTACCGCGTTCTTCGGGCCAGCAGTCGTACTGCACCATCTCCATCAATTTGCACTTCTCCAGGTCGACCCCGCCCTTGCGATAGCGTCCCTTTGCGTCGTACTGCGCGCGCGCCTCCAGCTCTTCTGGATGGAAGTGCTCGATTGGCGGTGCCATTGCTTTCTAGTCGTCCGTGAGTCGTCACGCCACCGCCAGTGCCGACGTCCGCCTGCTTCGTCAGTCAGCCACTTACTCACGAGGCCATGCGCTGGATTCTGAAACCTGAAGAGCTGGGAATGGAAGCGCAAAGGTAGTAGCCTCGACTGAAAACTGAAGTGCTCGCGCTGCTGCAGGAGGGCGATGAGCGCGGAGGATCTGGGTCGGAGGTTGTTGGCTGAGGTCGAGGAAGCGGGCCTGGATGAGGTTGGTCCATCGCGTTTGATGTCCTGCTCGAATGCCCCTCTTTGCAAGTAATTAAGCTTCCGCACAACTGAAGCTGATATTTTGACAAAGGTTCTAAAATCTGTAAAAACTTTGGCAGAACCAGAGATTTCGTCGCGTTTTGGAATTCCGCCGCTAGACAGCCTGCTGGGAGTTTTTGAACAACATGCAGCTTCACTGGCTGCTCAACGAAAGCCACCGACTTTCCCGACCGTGGAACGAAGACCGAAACAGTTGCAGCAAAGTAGCCTTCATGCGCGGACGCCGGTCATTGAGCTAACCTCCCTTGGTCCTGGCGCTGGAAAGACGCATCTGCTCTACTTGATCACCGTCCTGGCCATTCTCCCAGACGTACATGGAAGCGTCGATCTTCGAGGACAGAGCAGCACAGTTATCTTCATTGATACAGACGGGCGCTTCTCGATTAAACGCCTTGCCCAAACAATGAAATGCCACATAGACGACTGCATCGAGCACAGAAACCGAAAGACGACTTCCATCGAGGCCAGACCAGAACGACAGGAGGCGACGACCATTTGCGAAGCAGAAAAGGCTTCAATTATATCCCACGCTCTTGACCACGTCCATGTCTTCCAGCCACAATCTCACACCGCTCTCGTTTCGACACTGACCCAGCTCCCAACCTACCTTTTCGACGCCTCGTCGCACAAATCTCTCCATCGGCCCCTACACTCCATCATCTTAGACAGCGCCAGCGCTTTCTTCCACCCGCTCAAAGCTGCTGAAGAACATTCCAATATCCCCCAGGCGCAATACAATAGCCCGGCTATCGCCAATGCCGACGCCAACTCCAACGCCACCAGCAGCAACAGCACTTCCGAAGCGTACGGAGCCGTCGTCTGCGAACTCCGCAGCCTCCAGCGATGTTTCCACTGCGCCGTCATCACAACCACGACTTCTCTCTCCGTCTCAAAACTCGACGGCGGCAATTCGCCCTTTCCAACGCTTCGCCCGCTTCTTCCGCCCGCCTTTACCTCCTTTGCGACAGTCCGACTTGCAGTGACGAGGGAGATTGTACCTTCATTTCCACCGGCTATGAGCGTGCAGGAGGCGCTGCAGGAGAGGGCGCAGAGACAGGCAGTCGTGGAGCAGGGTCGCGTCAGGGTGTCGGTTGATGGCTGGGGCGCTGATGGCTGGGCGCGAGAGGTTAGAGAGGGCATCGTGTGCGTGAAAGATAGGGGCGCATGGGGAGTGCGGATTACCAAGAATGGGGTGATGTTGGGGCACGAGGAGGGAGATGAAAGTGCTAACGTTTGAAGATTCAAGAGCCCACGTGGAGGGGTGATTATAATGTCTTATTTTGTGTCTATGTATTTATGCATGGCTCCCAGGAGTCTGAACAAAAGAGAAGGCTCTGATGTGATTACAGGACAAGGTACAAATTTCGTGAGGTATATTGGGGTATCTTGTAGAAGAGGACAGACACGGCAACACAATTGAAGATGGCTCTGGTAACGGTGAGCCTCAGATAAACAAGAAATGTGAAACAATGTGTTCGTGGCCATCCAATATCGTGAAAAGGCGATTGGTATTTGTCGTTGATACTTAGGTCGTCCTTTACAGTCGGTGCGAGACGGGCCGCCACAGCTCTTGCCAAGGCTCTCAGAACAAAAAGTTGGTACCAAGCTTCGGCTCTCTAAGAGTATTTCCTTGCGCCTTCATGTTTGCAGGCTTCTTCAACATTTCCAGCATGATGAGTGCAGAGGCAACGCTGACATTCAAGCTGTCAACGCCGACATCGAGAGTCTGGACTCCTCGGACTCCGACCTGGTAGTGTGCCCTGGTCATCAGCTTCGGGTTGATGCCTGATTGCTCGCCACCCATCATGAGGATTGAAGGGTGACGAGCAAGGGGGAAATGGTTGTGAACGGCAATTTTCGGAAGCATGCGATGGAAGCTGACAAGCGGCGACGTGTTCTGCACATCCAAGGCCTGAGCGGCGACATCCTCTGTATAAGAGAGGTTATCAGAAACTGGTGGGGGCGCTTCGGCCGCGTACACACGCCAGCCGTTGTAGGCGCTTTCGCTCAGGAATATGAATGGGTTAGGAACTTGCAGAATTTGTATTGCCTCGGTAGCTCCCGAAGATGCCTTGATGACCACTGGATCATCGACAGAGGCGGTGTTCCGGGTCGCCATTGCAATGGCATCAACTCCCAAGTAATGTGCTGATCTTATTATGGCGCCAAGGTTGCCAGAGTCGGTAATATTATGCAAAAATAGCACGATAGGAAATCTCCAACCATGGCTGTTGTAGCGTATTCGATCGTCCGTGCCGTTGATCATTTTTTCCTCTGGGCTTTGGAGCTTGAGCTGCGCATGAAACCAAGGTTTTAGGCGGGTAACAGGGGAAAGATGGTTGACTGGCTTGTATGGTAGAGGCGAGGTCTCAAGGACAATACCCTTGTCCAGTCGTTAAAAAATCGCCATGTTGAGTGCCAGCCACTTCGACTTACATTGTGAGGTCTGTCTTCGCTAATTTTATCCATGACGCACAAAAACTGATCATCGACTCGCTTCACTTGGACTGTCTGGCCCTTTCCAGAAGCCAGATCAAGTATCAAGTCTTGCTCGTTTTGGTCTTGCTCTTTTAGTACGGGGTAAGAAGCCCGCCGCCTTGCTCTGGGATGATAATATAGCTTGTATAGTTTTCTTCGCTTCGCCTTCAGCGCTGCCAAAACACTTGAATAGCCATATATGAACTTGGAGGCGGCCGTAGTATGCGGGATTGAAACAGAACCATAGGTCCCTTCTGATTCGTCTTTCCGAGACTTTCGGTCAACTGCAACTCGTTAGTCAAGCTGGAGTTTTTATTTTGTTTTATATCGGTTTATTCTTCTTGGAAATTGCATATGACCTTGCCGTATTTCTCTTTCCTCATCCTTCTCTGTATCTCTGAATTTTGCCGTCTTTTGTCTTGCTTCGTATGCGGCTATTCGGGACTTCATTTTGCTAGCCATGTTGTCCCCGCGGATGCCATGATGAATGGCGGATATGGTGGTAATGAATCGAGTCGTGGTTCGGTTGGTGCGCAATAGGCACGAATTACAGAGTCGTGGCCATGTCGTGGCCGCCACGGCTTTGGGCATCATGGCAATGCCTTTGGTAGATAAAGATGGACTTTAAGACGCGACGGAGCCGCGCTGCGGTGGATTATTACGCCACAAAGCTTCCACGCCACACTCACCGCCTTCGGCCAGACGACAGGGGCTCTGCAGCTGGGTACCTAACCTCGCGCCGACGCGTCTCCGTACATCGGTACAGCTGGTACGCGCCCTCAACCAGACTTTACGGACTGCGATCCAGACCAGAATCCCGCCCAAACCGCCCACCGTCGCTCTCGCTGTCATTGACCTCGCGCTCCTCTAATTTCCACGAATAAACCCAATAAGAAATCAAATGTTGCTGCATCGACTTGCCGCCGCGTTCGCCTTGGATACATGAGGTTCCGACCTTCAATCGTCCCACCAGCCTCTTCGAACCATTGTTGCGCCGCGCAACTTCTTCCGCGCCCATAGACATTTGCCATCACGGACGACGACTCTGACTTCAAAGTCGTATATCCAGGCCCCGTAAACCGCACTACGATGGCCAGTTCGGGCAATCAGCATGCGCCGTGGGACATCCACTCCGTGTCCATCGTTCCGGCGTCTTTGCCAAACAAGGATGAATACTTGTGGGACGAAAGATGGGAGAGGATTGAGAAGGTCTTGCGAGAGTTAAAGGACGTGGATGAGATTCAGTATGTCGTGCGATTCGGCGATGCGCGTATAGAGACCGTAAGTGGCATCGCACTTTACCCACTGCTATCAGGAGTTGCTATTCATGACCATGTGAAGGCGTCGCAACCATCTCTCTGGAGCCTCTCTTTTTCCTTCAACCCCACAGCATTACTTTCACACCACTTCACCCTTTATTTACGCATTTAATCCGCCGACACCCTGATCTAACCTCCACCATCTACAGGTTCCGTTTGAGAATCTTCTCCAGTTGGACAACGGAACTTTAGCACTCGAGCAATTCCAGCAGCAGCAGCAGGGGAAGGAAGATTCCGACGCCAGTGTGGACGAGCTGAACAACAGCGACAGCGACATGAGGCTGAGGCTTCGGATCAGTGACCCAGACTCAGAAGATGGTTTCACCTCGGATCATGAAGTAAAGATGTCTACCCGCCAGCAGAACAAGCCCAGTTTGCGATACACACGTAGAGACTCCCCCAGCTCCTCATCTGAAGATGAGCATACAGACGCAGAATCAGATAGCGACACGCCAGCCTTGTCACTTCGTCGTAGCAGTCGCCTGGTAGCTCAGCCAAAAAGGCGAGCAACCGCAAATCCACGAGTCACTATGCAGGCGCGTCGCCGGATCACCACATCAGAAAGCTCAGATTCTGAAAGTGATTCAGACGACGGCATTCCACGCCTGCGATCAGATGTCATACCAAGAAAGCGCAAACGGAGCCCACGCGACACTGCGCCCTCAAAGATGCCTCGCACGGGCACGCGACGATCGGATCGTACCACCAGACACCAGCATAATATGGAGGATCCAGGTCTAAATGATGATCTATATCGCAAAGAGGAGACCTCGCGCCCGGCGCCGCCAAAAGCTTCTGGAGCCCGAGAATTCTTCAAGCAACTCCCGCACACTAACCCCTTCCGCCTTCGTCACATTCAGCAATGTGATACCTGCGGAGATGGAGAAATTGTCGGTCCACTCATCTACTGCCAGGGCTGCCAACTCTCGTACCACAAGCACTGCATCGGACCCCGTGCTGTACGAGAGCACCTGGTCACGAAGGTTGCGGAAGATGAGTGCGTGCTTCAATGCCGTCGATGCGTCAACGCTCACAAGAAGCGCGACATTCTCGCGCCGGACCTCGACAAGTGTCAAGTCTGTCGACAGGCTGGCACATCATGTCGACCATTCCGTCAACGCAAGACTGCCATCCAAGAGCAAAAGGAGCGCAAGGACAACAATGGTGAAGATCCAATCACTGCGCTTCCTCAAGGCGTTGCGAACAACCCCTTCAATGTCCTTTTCCGCTGCGTGTCATGCTGGAGGGCCTATCACTTTCACCACCTTCCTCCCAAGACCGCTGATCACATGGACATTGATGAGAAAGAGCAAGAGACTTCTGAACGTCGATTCACAGAGTACTCACAGTCATGGAAATGCAAAGATTGCATTGAGATGCCGGCCAGAGTTGGAGGCATCATTGCTTGGAAGCCGATCGATGAGGAATCCTTCGTGCCAGGGTCGTCTTGTGAGCATGTCGAAGAGGACGGAAAGGCGTACCTGATCAAATGGGAAAAGCTTTCGTATTTCCGAGCTGCATGGATGCCAGGAGCGTGGACATGGGGGGTCACTGCAGGCAACATGAGGAAAGCTTTCTTCAAAAGGGAGCAAGGCCCGAAGATGAGAACTGAGGATGCCATTCCTGAAGTATTCCTACGTATCGACATCATACTTGATGTCCAGTACACCAACGTCATCGACGTCCGCACGGAAGAAATCGACAAAGCACGAATCAAGGAGGTTGACAAGGCGCTCATCAAGTACAAGGGTCTTGGCTACGAGGATGCTGTGTGGGAGAAAGTCCCCACTCCCGAGGATGGCGATCGCTGGCTTGATTTTGTCGCTGCTTACAACGACTGGGTGCTTGGTCGCTACACCCATGTTCCTAGAAAGGCCCCTTTGCAAGCGCGGATCGAAAAGGCCCGGTCTCGACCTTTCACCGAACTCGAGAAGCAGAAACAGCCAGACAACTTGCAATCTTGCATGGAGCTGATGAATTACCAAATCGACGGTCTCAATTGGCTCTACTACCAATGGTACTCAAAGAAGAACGGGATATTGGCTGACGAAATGGGTCTCGGCAAGACTATCCAAATCATCGCCTTTCTCGCGACACTGATTCAGGATCACAATTGCTTTCCATTCCTGGTGGTGGTTCCGAACTCCACCTGTGCCAACTGGAGACGCGAAATCAAGCAATGGGCACCGCCTCTCAGGGTTGTCACGTACTTTGGCTCCGCGCCGGCTCGAAACATGGCATTACAGTACGAAATGTTTCCCGAAAACAGCAAAGATCTTCGTTGCCATATTGTTGTGACCTCTTACGAGGCCGCCGCTGATGACTCGAGCAAAAGGTTCTTTAACGGCGTTTCTTGGGCCGGTTTGGTCGTCGATGAAGGTCAGCGTCTGAAAAGCGACAAAAGTATCCTTTACAACGCACTCAATGAGCTCAAGGTTCCATTCAAAGTTTTGCTGACTGGCACGCCTCTGCAAAATAATGCAAGAGAGCTTTTCAATCTGCTTCAGTTCCTGGACGACAGCATCGACGCAACCCGGCTGGAAGAGGAGTATGACGAAATGACAAACGAAAAGATCAAGCAACTTCATGACTTAATACGCCCGTTCATCTTGCGGAGGACCAAGGCCCAGGTGCTCACATTCCTGCCACCGATGGCACAGATTATCGTCCCTATGTCGATGACCGTTCTTCAAAAGGAACTCTACAAGTCCATCCTGGCTAAGAACCCGGAATTGCTCAGAGTTCTCTTCTCAGCTAACAGAGGTATTAAACTCACTGAGCGATCAAGTTTGAACAACATTCTTACTCAGCTTCGGAAATGTGTGTGCCATCCTTTCGTCTACAGCCAAGAAATCGAGGAGCGCACAGATGTGGCTGCAGTGTCACATCGTAACCTCGTCGAGGCTTCAGCAAAACTTCAGTTCTTGGAACTCATGTTGCCCAAACTCAAGGCCGCCGGGCACCGAGTCCTCATCTTCAGTCAATTCTTGGACATGCTCAACATGATTGAAGACTTCTTGGACGGCATGGAAATGGCATACGGTCGGCTGGATGGTACCATTGGCTCTCTTGAGAAGCAGAAGCGCATTGATGAGTTTAATGCCCCTGGTTCCCCGCTTTTTGCATTCTTGCTTTCCACTCGTGCTGGCGGCGTTGGAATTAACCTCGCTACTGCCGATACCGTCATTATTCTGGATCCAGACTTCAATCCTCATCAGGATATACAAGCACTTTCCCGAGCGCACCGAATTGGC
Organism: Phyllosticta ampelicida; assembly: GCA_020351975.1. Classification (NCBI taxonomy): domain Eukaryota; kingdom Fungi; phylum Ascomycota; class Dothideomycetes; order Botryosphaeriales; family Phyllostictaceae; genus Phyllosticta; species Phyllosticta ampelicida. The sequence goes on along the minus strand of JAIFKG010000255.1, from coordinate 24,591 downwards.
CAGAAAAATAAGGTCCTCTGCTTCCAGCTAATGACTCGCGCTAGCGTGGAAGAAAAGATGTTTCAACTTGGTCGGAAGAAAATGGCTTTGGATCATGTCGTGGTCGAGTCGATGGACGCGGATGATCTGGAAGAAAAGGATGTGCAGTCGATTCTCAAACATGGTGCTGCAGAGCTCTTTTCAGATGATAATCCTGGTCAGAATATCAAGTACGACGAATCTTCGATTGAAAAGCTGCTCGACCGGAGCCAGATAGAAGAATCGAGGACTGGTGCTGATGCTTCTGCTGAGAGTCAGTTCAGTTTTGCTCGTGTCTGGGCAAATGATTCAGGATCGTTGCAAGACGGTCTGGATGTCAACGTAGAGGATGAAACGGCCCCTCCTGACCCCTCTGTGTGGGACAAAATCCTACAAGATCGCGCCAAAGTTGCAGCTGCGGAGGCAGCCAAGAAGGACGAGACCTTTGGGCGCGGCAAACGCGCACGCGGGGTACGAGAGATCTTCCGAAAACTAAACTTCGTATCATGTTAACACATCGCAGAATTACGACTATAAGGATGCGGTCGACGACGCTGTAGAGGACCTACCTCAACCCAAGACTTACAACAAGCATCGCCGCAAGAAGCAACCAAATGAGAGCGACACAGACTTCCAAGCCGATGACTCGGATGACGAGAGCATTCCGGAAGGGGAGCATCAGCCAGGAAACGCTCTAGATCTTGCCCAAGATTCTCATACCAACAAAGTTCGTGACCTCGCTGCTCCCGACCCAGAACGAAAGGAACCAGTGACTGGTAAGTTGGTTATTACTATTGATTAAACTGCAAGAGCTGCGTTCCGTTGTGTTTCTAGCAGTCTTGTTTCATGTCATTTCGATCATGCTTCAGTTACTGCACATCGGCATCTCAACCATAATTCTGACCTTCGCAACAGCAGTCAAAAAGCGAGATGAGGGAAAGCAATTCGAGCGCGCCCCCGATCCTCAATTCCCGCCTGTCCAACCGTTTCATTTTGCAGCCCCTCTGGACTATACTCGACAATGCCCTGCATGCCAACGGTTGCACCTGATTGGCGCATGTCCGCTCAAAATCGTCGGTCCTGAGTTTTGCAATTTGTGTGGGCTAGCGCATTTCGGAATCGCCCAGTCATGCCCGCATATCAACTCTGAGACTCAGGTGCGCGAGATGCTTACAGCTCTCAAGAACAGCCCTGAACCGCGTCACATTGTCGAGGCAGCCACAAATTATCTTCGCGGAGTCAAAGGCAAGCTGGTTCAAAAGAAGAAACAGCACGCAGAGACGCGCGCAGCCCTGGCACAGAATTCTTCTGTCATCAATACCCACGGACACATGAACAACACTCACGGATAAATGAATACGCACCAGAACCACACTTTCAATTCACATGATTCAAGCTATTGGGGAAGAGGAGTGCTGATCCCCAACCTACCGGCACACCAAGAACTGGTGAGCACTATCAACATCATGTCCGGCCCCAACCCTCAAGTTCAACCGCCTCCCGGAGCTCAGCAAAGTCCTCGTAATGAGGCACACGTGGCGGCTGCTTCGACAGATTTCCTCCGAGCGCAGGACAGGTCCCCTGCCACCACTTGATTCGCTCCCATCATCTTCTTGCTTTCTATTCCTTCTCTGCACATATTCTTCTTCTTTACTCAAGGTTCCAGAATTTGGTATTTGGACCGTCTAGGGGGCACGAGAGCCGGTCGACACCGACTGCGGCATCAGTTTTCGGGTAGCTCATTTTGCTCCTGGTGGGTAAGAGTTTTTCTTTTTTGGCCATTCCTTCATTGCCCTCTTTTTCATTTTAATCTAGCTTGACGGCGTGATGGCTTTCGTGCATACTGGCAGGGCTGTCAATGGTGCGGACCTGCTTATCCTACAGGAGTTCAATGGCGAATCAGATAGATCCGATGGCGAATCAATAGTTGCTCAAATCTTCTAGCCCTCAGCGTGACGTAACTTGAGCAAAGAGCCTGTAGCACTAGCTCACGGCTGCTACTGGCGGGCTTGCAATGTATCATGAATATTGCCTGACTACTTCCGAGTCCGACCACTTCCTTAGCCCGGGAGCCCTTCTGTATTTGTGTACAATCTTCAGCACCAACCCGTCGAGCAGATGGTCCTTCCAAAACGGTACTATTTCAACCCTCAGGGTGGGCTTACAATAGACACGAAAGACAAGTCAATTGAGTCAAAAGGGGAGGAATCCTTGCGACAGCGAGCTGCCCATTGAGAGTTGAAAGCAAAAAGAGACTGCAAACGTACAGTGGGCAAATAGTAGCTGACTGCGGCAAAGGTAGTAGTAGCAGCGGCAGAAGAAAGGGAAAAAAAGGCAAAACTGTTCGGCTGTAGGGGAGAATTCCCCTGCAGCCTACATCAGCCCCCCCATAGGGGGAATCGAACCGACGACCCCCGGGAGCTGGGGTCAATTGCTCAGAATCACCTGCTTGGTGTAGGCGGGATAGCATCATACTGAGCCACATGGCCCAGCTCCCGGGGGTTCGTGATAAGAGGCTGACGGTTTGAAAATATGAAGACAGTGCTAGTGTCGAGGAGATCAGATTGAATCGGAGGTGACTGGATGGGTTGGAGGTAGGTACCCGTCTGGAGGCTGGCTAATGCCACTTTGTGTCGCTGTCTTGTACTTATTTTCAAGATGGTGTGGGTGTTATTTAGTGTCGTTGTTGAGCTGTCGCTACCGCCTCAACTTCACCTTGCCATCCACACATCCACTCTCTGTTTCTTTCTCCCTTTGCTACAAATCGATGTACGTATCTCTGAGATATATTTCATCAGGGAAAGTATGCCGTCTGGTCATGGCTACCGTGTGTCGATGGTGCTGTTGCCCGCCCGCACGCCCGCCATGCCATCGTCGCTTTGGTCACCTTCACTCCAACCTCGACAAAGCGCTTGAAAGCCAACCTCGGGACGAAATACTTTCGAGTCGACTGCTACATTTTCCCGTCGTAACTCGATAACCGGCGTTTTGCGTCGTTGGTTCCGCCGAAACTCGTTTGCTCATTCACATCTCACCTGGAACAAGGGACCAAAGGGCGTCCGGCATAAAGCCGATTTTTACTTTTCAATCTTCGATATCCAGATGGCACTGGAAGCCGAAGCACCTCGACCAGCTAGAGTACAAGCTTCTTCCACCTCCCTTTTTGTGGTGTTTTTCCGAATAGGTGTCTGGTTTCACGCAGACTGCAACTCCGCAACCTCAAGATGGAAGGAGGTAGCGCGTCGAACTCATGGCTGATCTCCTTTGCCTCCTGGTAGTGTCTGATCCGCTTCGAGCAATCAAACAAGTGCGATGATGGTGGTCGCTGAAGCTAATGAGTGTAGAGGAGACGGCGTTGTGGTGGGTGTCGCAGAGCTCGCCGCCAGTAAAGCTACCTCGAAGGAGGAACTTCACATAAAAGTGCAGCCGAGATTATTGTTTCCTAGGAAGGGGTCTTCCCTTAGTGTATCTGGCCATTTGATAGATTTAGTGGTAGTAATGACTGTGGTAGTAAGTGGAGAGCTGTACCGAACTATACTAGTGAAGAAGAGAGTCAATAGGGTTGGGGGAGACGCGCATTTATATTAGTATAGTCCGATGAACATCTTGACAAACTTTCAGGCATGGAGGAAGTATTTCGGCCGAGAGTGACTATTGAGATGCGTTTACGAAACGAGCATGTCGGCAAGCTCATTCTTCGAAACAATCAAATTTGCGACCAGAGATGGATCCAAAGAAAGAAGATTGCATAGCTAGCTCCAAGAAGAAGCCGTGTCGTGAATTAGCAATCCGAGATTTTCACATCATATACCCAGATTCAAAGGCGACTTCAGAATATAAGCAAAAAGAAAGCAAACACAGGTTGCCAACAACAAAGACGCGCCGCATTACCTTGGGCGTCCAAAAAAGCCTATAAGACTAACCATCAAATCTTCCAATAGGCCAACGAGCTCAACTTCCCTCTGCTGATCCTCCACCCTGATCTACTGAACCTTCATGCCTTGGCCACCTTGGCGCGTCGAATCTCGGTTGGCACGACCTTGCCCTCCTTCCTTTGTTCCTCGCTCTTGGGCCCACTTGGAGGTCCAGCTTTGTTTCCAACTGCGTCGGCCCCGGCAACGGCGGGTCTCTTCATCTTTGCCGGACGCACACCTCCACGATTGACGCCCGAGTGCTTGCGGTCGAGGGGAGCAGTAGGGGTAGTGATACCAGTGCTGGGTCTAGAACCAGGAGTTGAGCCGCCAATTGGCTTCTGCCTCGATACTCTCTTGTCGAACTTGTTTCGGTTTACACTGTGGCTGGTTCTCGGGCTTCTCTTCATGCGATTGGCAGGCTCGACGACGCGCGACGGTTCGAAGTTTGGCACCTCGCTGTCCCAGTCGAGCGACGAGCTACGAGTGCGAGTGCCTCGACCACTGCTGCCGCTGCTGCTGGGCCCAGAGTTGATGGAGCAGCCGGAGTCGTGCTCATTTACCAGCACCAGTTCTTCGAAGCCGGCTTCATTTTCGACGGCGTGGTGCGCTTCTATCGGGGTGACGCAGTGTCTGCTGCGTGGGGCTGGGTTAGCGCTGTTGACGCGCGATTCGTGGTCGAAGTCGCCAAAGTCGAGGTCGAGGAGGTGCTGATGCTGGGTATCTGAGCGAGGTGCCTCGGAAGATATGGGATTGGGAGCGTGGCGCGAGGAATGAAGGCCTCCTTGGGTGGCGAGGTCGTTGGGAGAAGTGGAACCAGCCGCGATAAGCTTCGAGGCGATGGCGAGGGGCTTAGGCTTGAGAGCACTGATATTGAAATAGTCCGCTGACGCAGAAGCACCTGTGGTTGTAGGACTGGCGGCTGTTGAGGTCGGATGATGAATGTCTGGTAATTTTTTTACGTAGCCGCGAGTTTGGTGGACCACAGTCGTGCCTTGCGCACCGCTCAGTTGGGGAGCGTAAACGGGAGAAGTTGAGGCAGGCGGATCGCCGATTTTGCGGATGTACTGGAAGAAATCGTGGACCTCTTTCTTCGGAGGAGAGCGCCGAGCAGGGTCACGAAGGCCAGAGAAGCTTGACTTGCGGTGATGAAGATTTGCCGTCACTGATCCGGCTTTCGCCTCACCAACAGTTCCAGTAAGATGGCGGCTTGGAGCACAAGTTTGAAAGGCCCGCTCTAGGACTCTGTGGAGCTTTTGACCATGTGCGAGAGGCCTGCAGACGTAATTAAGCTCAGTGTCAGAAGCGGGCTCGTGAGAGCAGGGACCAGCGTCTTTGGCCTTCTGGTTGTAGTCCGCGTCTGGGGCCTTGAAGGACGAGAGATGGCGTGCACCGGCAACAGCTGCGGTCTGTCGAGAAAAATTGCTTGGCCTGGACTGCTCATTCTCGCTACCGGAGCTGGCATCTACGTCGTTGCCGTCGCAGTCGCGTTCCATGTGTTGAACAGGGGGCAGTTTCGTAAGCGCTGCGTCGTGAGCTCGAATTCGCTCCTTCATCCAAGTCGGTGGTCCTGGGTTGCAACCGGGGGTTTTGCCAATCAACCGTTTGGGAATGTAATTGATGCCGATCTTCTCGCGCAGCGTCTTGAGGTCAGGAATCTCGTGCTTGTACCTGCATCCCTGTTGCGTGAAGTCACAGCCTCCATTCTTGATCCAGAAGGTGCAATACACCTTCTTCGTCTGATCAGGCTGCTTTCCAGAAGGGGGAAGTGGAGGATGCCCGGTGTAGTTGAGGCGAGAAACCACTTCTGGCGAGGCTCTCACGATTTCTTCATTGACTGCAGACTTTGACGACGACGATTTTAGCAGATAGATTTGCCATGGGACATTTCTTGCTCACCGAAGGTTTCCTCTCTACTTCCGCTGTCTCTGGCTTGCTCGGGGCTGTGGACTGTAGTTCCATGTGGTGATCAAAATGTTGAATCTGTGCCATCGTTGGTGGCATGTAGTTCGCACCCAGCGCTTCAGCAACTTTCGAGTTCCGCGCCTACTCAGCTGGTCAGACTCTTCATCTGTTTCGTAGTAGTATTTGGAGGACTCATACTAGAAGAGAGTAAGTTTGCCCAGTGTAGCGCAAGTTACCAAGGAACTTCATGCCTTGCGCATCGTCCAGGTTCATGCTACGAGGCACACCTTCCAGATGAACTTCAATGGGCAGCTCATCCACTGCAAGGACGGGTACGTAATTTCCATTGTCGCGTTGTATGAACCAGACGGGACGAAGGAACTGCATGGATACAAGGGATGGCTCTCCGCGAATCATCCTTTTGCGGACGAGATTAGGATCCCAAGAGCGTTATCGCGAAGAACATCAAGGACGTGTGGTAGGTGAGCAGTCACAGATACGCCGCCTTTCTCCAATGCTCTTGCTGGGCTATATATAGACCGGATGTGTGCTTTAGCAAGCTCGATGGAGACATGCGTGCACCGCACAATGGACACGTTGAATGCAGTCGGCAAACCGTAGACTCACCGTTTGGGCAGCGCCGGGTCAGACATCGAAAGCAGTCCGTTTCTTACATGGATGCTTATGCAAACAAGTTGCATTTTCTAGTTGAAGACGCAGTTTGCCGACCTCTCACGCAGGCAGGGTACGTGGGCTGGGTCCAAACGGGGAAGTGCAATCTGTGCAATGATGCCCAGAATGAAGACAGCACACTCAAGCCCATGTCTGGTTGCGTACTGAGGTTCTGACGACTGGAGGGAGACTGTACCCGTGGGCGGTCTCTGTTCTGTAACAGCGGACGCAAATTGATGGGTTTCCGACGAAAGATGGGGAAACGAGAGGCTTGACAAATAGGGATATGCATGGAAAAATTGTGCAACCGAGCCATGATTTCGCGTGCGGATTTGTGGACACTTAATCTGAGGCAGGAATTGTAAGTCTTCAAGTCGTGTCAGAATCTGGAACGTCGATTCGCGTTGGTCGTTACGTATTATAGGAGGGACTTGTCTGTGATTCAACTTATTTCACGGATAGGTAACTACCAACCTTGCCCTCATTCTGTCCGCACTCGACGCCAGCGAACACGAGCATACAAGGCCAGAACCTTGCACGCCTTGTATGACATGCATAGGCACGCCTTGCCGTCTGCGTGCTACTGGGTAAAATACTTTCCTCGTTGGACAGTGTAGTTGAGGCGCACATCAGGCATGCACAGGTCTCTGGGACCTGGATGGGTACAAAAAACTGCGACTTGATGTCAACATTCCGAGAGACAGATAATAGACGGAAAGCGATGCATTTACGTCTAAGCCCCTTTTGCAGCACGGACTGACGGGCAATGACTCCTTTTTCTTGACAAGCCGCTCTGACGCCAGGTAGGCAGATGGGCTGAAATATGAAAGAACCCTTTTCGCCGCGCGTCTACGGGCCATCCCGCGCACCTTTCTCCAGGAATCAGGAGTAGTGGAGGAAAACTTCATAGCTAGAAATTAGCTTTTGAGCCGTGTTTGCTTTCGCGACGAAGTCGATTCAGGTAGTCTCTTGAAATTTCGCACCACTCGAAGTCGACGGGCGTATCTCAAGTTCCCCGCACAGTGGATGTTGAGGTGACCCCACTCAGCTGCGCTGGCTTGCTGATAGCTCCTGAAATCGCTTCGTTATCGCTTCGTTTATACACGGCCCAAACGCAGTTCCAGATTAGCAGGCACTGAAAATGATTGGATGACTGATAGCCAAGATAGAATCTTGGAGAATCACCGGGTACGGCAGAGGCGTGATGAGCGTGGCAAGGTCCCAACTGTTCACCAATGTAAAAGAATGAGACACGACAGTGGAATGCGAAAGATGGATTTGCTGATTCTACTTCCGCGGTGAGGAGGCAGATCTTCGGCTCAAATCCTTGGCCCGTCGGCAACGCCTTTCTATGAATAGCGCAAAATGAGCGCAATTACTTGGAAAATGCTAGTAGGAGAAGGCCAAGGAACTCCGAAACCCAATTTTGTCTCGACATCCAGGGTATTGTGGCAGAGGGCAACGGTAAGGAATGCAATGCTGCGACCGCTGACAGTGACAGCGCCCCTAGAAATTGAATGAAATACAGTTGCAAGGAGACCTGGGATCGGCAGATTTGCCGGCTAGCTTTCCTCCGGTGGGTCTGAAAATATACCCAAGCGCAAACGATGTAGCTGAGCCATGTCAGTTATATTCTTCGGTTGTTCGGTCAGAAAGGCTTGGCTTACCGCTGGAAGCTTTGGAATTACGACGGCGATGGTGGCCATGAAGTTGATGATGAAGAATGTGAGATCGTAATGTGTGTAGTGGGTGCTTATGAGAAAGAGAACGATTGGGACGCTAAGTAGGAACTTCTTTGCCGGTGTGTACTGATCACCGTTGTCGATCTGTTCCCACATATTGAGGTTGTCGTAGGCTCCAGCGTTGAAGTCAAAGGGCACACCGCGGACCCAGTGGAACATGAGATATGAGCCGAACATGTAGGAGATGTTGGTGAGGGTCCAAGATGTCTCTTGGGAAACGCCGGGAATGATGTCGAAAAGGACCTTCAAGCAGAGGATGAGAACGAAATGGATAGCCCAGGCGCCTGTACAAACAGCGTACGTGTCAGCTTTGATCGTCCGAGATGGTGTTGAAGCAGCCAAAGGGGCTCCGGCATGAGCAAGTGCTTACCCTTCGCGTTGACCCACTGAGCGTTCAGATTTGGCAGAGCGGCTTGATCGCTGATGTGCTCCAGGGACTCCGGGGGTTCCGTATACATGAGGCTCGACGAGCGCCTTCTCCTCCCTGATTTCTCAGGGCTCATTCTTGTCTCTGCGGCGGCGGCTGTCAAATGTCCCGGGTGAGGATCCACCTGGAAAGAGGTGGTCCTGTTCAAGAGTATGGAAGACACTTTGGCGGTTGGTCCTTGGCGGCTGGACGGGGGGTGGGTGAGTGGGAATGGTGCGGGATTGACGGTCGAGTGGACGGGTTGGACAAAGGACGCAAGTCGAGTGCGGAGTGGCTGGCCGGCAGAGAGACGTAGTGGATAGGTCTAAAGAGGGGCGCGCGGGGGTCGCGAATATGGAGAGATAAACAGCCTAGTTGGAAGGCTTGGTGAGTGAAGAGGCCAGTCGGGCGTGATAGGTAGTGGTAGGCCGGGGGGTTTGAGGTTCAAGTGGGTAGAGGCCAGGGCGGCGGCGCTGGTGACGACGAGCGGCGGAGCACCACTGGCATGAATGCCGGGGGCATGTCCAAGAACCCTAACACTAGGCCCAACCGGGAACACCTCTCTCACCAGCCAGCCAGCCCTCTCTCTCACTCAGGTAGGAGTAGGTGCCAGACACCAGACGCTTCTCTTCCTCTCAACCGACGCGTTTCCCTCGAATCCTTTACCACCTCTACCATCACCATCCTCATCCACCATGGCCTCTGTCGACGACGAACCCGCGCATTTGCGCGACGATCCTTCATTTCCACGTCCTCCGCCAGTCAACGACACGCCCGATGCTGCTGCGCGGCCCGCGTTCAAGTCGTGGAGGTGAGCTGCCACTCAAAAAGCTCTCTACGATCGTGTCGCCTAACTCTTAGGTCGCAGAAAAAAGTACCGCAAGATGCGTATGCGCTTCGACGAACGGATGAGAGAGAGCAACTCGCTATTCAGAGAGGAGCAAAAGGCCACAGCATTGGTCAAGAGGCTGCAGGAACAGAACGAGTGCGCGCATCAATCCTCCCTTGTAAAAGCTGGCTGACTCGACTCTAGCCAACTGATGGACCTACTACTTGACATCAACGAGACCCCAAAGATTCCACTTCATCTCCGGTTTGACTTGAGCGACGATGCTCCCCTCCCGCTGCCGAAGCAAGACCCCGAAGCCTTACCCCAGAAGTTGCACGAAGCACGAGCAGCCCTCGCGTCCGGAGACATGACGCCCATCGAGTTTGCCGAAGTAGAAGAGAAGCTCACCAAAGTACAATCCGAGTATGGCCCCAAGGCTTTGGCTTCGCTGCTGCAAACACCCCATTCGCGGTATACCCCAGACATGCCCTTGCCCGAAGACATGTCCGGCGAACAGCCGACAGGCTATCTGAGTCCCAACCACGAAGAAGAATACCTAAAAGAGCTCGACATGGCGCTTGCCGATCCCGCTACCTACGACCCCAACGACACTTCAGGTCGACCGATTCGTCTTCCCGCCCGCGACATCCCTAGCGACAAAGAGCTCCAGATCCGAAATCCCGATTCTGTTTACAATTGGCTGCGCAAGCACCAACCGCAGGTGTTCCTACAAGACAAGGAGAACGACCATCCAGAGAAGCCGGTGTCGGGAAGAGGAGGGGGTAATGGCCGTGGTGGAAAGCGTGGAGGCGGCGCTCCCAATGTTGTCGCAACACCTTCCAAGCCTGATCCAGAGGAGGCGCAAGAAGAGTACGGATTCGTCCCAGAGACGGGCAGCGGCCGAGGCAAGCGGAGCAATAAGGATGATGACGCTTATAGGCCTAAGGGTGGAAGCGGTCGGGCAAAGAGGAAGAGGGAAGACGGCGAAGGCGGTGGAGGAGGCACTGGATCTAGAGGAGGTCGTAAGAAGGCTAGAGGTGGTGCAGCCGCGGCATAGCACAATCATGCGGTCTTGCGCAGCAGCAGCGTGCTACCAGATTCTAATATTGTACGGATACGACCAAAGGGCTATGATTGGTATTATACATTGCTCGTCCTGCTTTTAATGTACGGGATTTTCCCAGACTTTATTACAAACGCTTCTCAATACACTGGAGGGCGTGGCGGCGATCTGCGTCCAACTCAGGCTCATCGCTAGTGGCCTGACCACACAACCAATCACGTCTTCCAAAACATTCAGAGCGCTTCATTCATCTATCTACCAGTGCTATGTATATGAACTTGGCTCTCAGATGGCATTGAAGATGGTGTCGCTTGGCTCTCGCACATGCTCATTCGCGGTAAGCGGATCGCCAAGAACCCGTTCAGCTGTCTTTGTGGTAGTTTGCCCCATCGCGGATTGCAGCAGACACGCTGATTGTCCATGGCAGAATATGGATTGATCCCGATCAATTCCTGTCAAGTATACGCGAAGAGAAAGGCAGTCTGAGTGCATTGAATGTCTAGTTTCAACAAGATAGAGAAGAGGATATCAGGCATGCTGTTCACACATGACAAACGACAAAAAGGACGATTCCACCTTGCTCGCTGTACACAACGCTTCGCTCGCTTTCTCTTTGCCCCTGATGATCACGAATATCGCTCCATCCCGACAAGCGTCAAGGCATTCGCAATGGCAATCAAACAGACCGTTCGTGTGTTGTGAAAGCAACGTCCCGATCAATCTTGACAACAACTGCAACAACAGTGAAAATTTCAGGTAGCGCATTGGAAAGACGGCCTCGCTTGCTCTCACACCCGCTTTGAAAAGGCACAAATAACATCGAATGATTGCAAGTTGAAACAACAAAGCTGACTGCATGACTGGCTGGCTGCTGAGCAAAACAGACATCAGACGCGATCAATCAATCAATCAAATCGTGGCCATCTCTCCATCCTCCAGCACGTTGACTCGTTCTTGTGTTGTAGTTGAGAGACCTTGGGGGCGATTGTCATCACGAGCATGACTGTATCAATACTTGTTCTGGCGATCTTTCTCATCTTCCTCAACGTCCTCATGTCCATAATCGTCGCACTTGTCTTCGTTTCCGCAATAAACATGAAATCTTGCTGTTTGCGGCGAATTTCCCGCAGCCGTTCGTATCAGACGCGTCCTGCGCTCGCACGCTCGCAAACAAAGGAATCAACCACAAAGAAAATGTATGCGACTGGCCAGCGGGGTAAACCAAGACCTGTGTGTAACTACAAGACGATAGAAATGCGGAAATCGCAAGGAAGGAAGGAAATATCAAGGCTTGGTATGAACATAACAATCAGAACACAAATGGCCTGCCTACTATTTGGTTGGTAGGGCAGCAAAGCTCAATCAAGCGCCTGCGCGTTTCTCAAACTGCGCAATCCGATCCTTGACGCTGTTGACGCTGCGTCCACTCTTGGTCGAGCCAGCGGGGCTCTTGCTGCCGGCCCTGCTGTTCACGCCTCGACTGCCACATTCAAGCCTTTCTCTGAGTCGGCCCCGTTGGCCTGTCTTGGATGGCGAGGGCGACCGCGACCGTGGCTTTGAAAACTCGGCCCCTGGCGAGAGGAAATCCAAGCGCGGCGGCGGCTCTAGAGGCGTGAGGAAAGGCGAGGATGGCGAGGGAGAGACGCGCGCCGCGGCTGCTTTGGCCTCTTTGAGCGTGAGCTGCCTCGGTGATGTAGGAGGAGGAGGAGGAGGAGGGGAGGAGAGCAAAGTGGATGATGGTGCGGTGGCTGTTGCTGAAGAGGTGCCTGCTGCGGCTCCGGTACCTGTCGTGCTGGTTCCAGAGGTACCGGTAGTGTTCCTGATTGGCGATGGAGAGAGTGATCCCCTCCCAACATCAAGTCCACTCCTCGCGAGCCCTTCAAATCTTTCACGCAGCGGACTGCCTCGGAGCGGACTTCTGGCCTGCGTCGACCTACCAATTCTAGCCACGCGACTTAGTCTTGTCGGACTGGAACTTCCCTCGTCGGCACTATTCCTGCCGCCAAGGCTACTCCTAGGGCTTCTGGGAGTCATAGAGCCGGGGGTAAGAGGCCCTGAGCTTGGGAATGTCCAGTTCTCTTTCAACGGACTGCCTCCTGGACCGCCACTATGCACGGGACTTTCCCAGCTTTCTCGCAAGGGACTTCGAGCCGGTATATGCGGGACATGGAGTGCAGATGTGCTCACCACATCCCCTCCAGTACTGCTTGGTGTGAGAGCAGCCCGGCTGCTGTATTCGTCGTCTGACGTTAAAGGATCCGAGTCCCCGACTGATTCAGTGACGTGCAGGCGGCTAGAGCGCGCTGTGCGAAAGCTAAGTGGCAATGAGGTGGTAGAGACGCTGGGTGGTGGAGGAGCCCGGGGAGAATCGGGAGTCAAGCAGCCGGGCGATGGTGCGAGACAAGGCAGGTCTGAGGAAGGCGGCGAAGGAGTGAAATTATCCCTAAAGGATATTTGAGTTTCGTGCGGAACTTGAGTTCTCGTCTGTGCTTGGGAGTGGCTATGTGAGGGAGATGACGGAGATGTGGGAGAGGGAGAGGCCGGGGGAGTGCCGCGAGGAGGAGGAAGATGGAAAAGATGTCCAAGCGCGGGAGACGGGAGGAGATTGACGCTTTGTTGTTGGGAGATGTCTTCAGTTCGCGGCTGCGATGACGCCTGTAAAGCCACTCCTGAGGAGTCGCCGCCGGAGAGGTATCCCTCTACCGCCGAGCCTACAGGAACTCCCATACGCAGGGGTAGTCCACCACCCGTGGTCACCAGGCTTTCTCGACTTGCGTTAACAGAATTACCAAGACTGTGGTTGCTCGGAGAAGACAAGCTTGCTGCTGAACTAGCTCTGCCACTCACAGCTCTTCCTTTGCCTTTCTCCTTGCGCTTTTGCTTGACAAGCTCGGGAGATGGTGGAGGTGGTAGGGCAGGAGCCCCACTGCCACCGCCAACCTTGTAGCGGGCCTCATCTGCATCGCTGCTACCGGTAACGCCAGTAAGGGGTCCAACGTCTCCAGATTTAAGTGTTGATGTCGATAAGACACGGCTACGAAGCCCGGAGCTGCCCAAGTCTGGATCCGCACTGGAGACACGTCGCAAGCTGCCGCTCTTCCCACTGGCATGCGATGATATTCGTTGCCCGCTGGCATTGCTTGCTTCACCCGAGGCAATGCGCAGAGAGCGTAGCGATGTCTCCCCTGACGCGCCACGGCTTCGAGAGATGGAGGTGCCGCCATCCCCGATGTCAGCGTTGACTACCCGGAGACGTTGTCTTGGCACAGTGAAGAGCATTTGCACAAGTCGATGCTCCGACGCGGCTTCGATGTCCCATTCGCTGTCATCGCCTTCTGGTGGCCGTATAATTGCTCCGTCGGGACCAGTGAAAAGAGCTCCGTGATTCGACTCGGGGTCAGGTGTCGCAACGGCCCAGTCTCGCTCGTCAAGCACTTGGTTCTCACGTGGTGTTGAGAATAGTGGTGATGATGTGTCTTCGGCCCACGCTTTCCGACCTTTTGAGCGCCAGAACGAGGCGTCGCTGGCTGCACGACGTGGTGGATCGCTGGAAGAAGGAGACGCGGTTGACGGACCCGGAGCGCTAGCTCTGTTGCTCTCGTCAAATCCAGAGACCGCGCGTTTTTGAAGGTGTCTACGCCTCTTGGGACTCCGGCTGCGGCTTCGGTTTCTCTTGGGAATAATAACGCCATCGCTGCTCACCAGCTTGCCCCCTTCGTCGTAAAGATATCGTCTCCGGCGGTGATACCCAGACGTTATAGACTGGGTATGGTCGCGATGAGACGGTACCCGGGCAAGTGCAAGCCGAACGGAGCCGATCCATGATTTCGACCGATCTTTGGTAGCAAAAGAGTTGTCGATAGGTGTATGTAATTCTAGAGTATCGCTTGAAGCGTGGTGAGGAATTTTTCCAGGGCTGATGCTACTGCTGCTCTCAGACACAAGCTCTTGCTTCCACTTTGCAAGCGGAGGTGATTGATTCTGGGCAAAAGTTGGAGAGTTGTAAAAGCTGGTCGGCATTTGCTGCACTTGTTCATGATCTGGGGAGGGCGTTTTCTGGTGTGGAGGCATCGTCATGATGGCTACTTCGTCAGAGCGGCCTCCCAGCAATGCGTCGCCTTCTGACCGAGGGCCCCCGAGGGAGCTCCTAGCCGTTGTAAACGAGTCGGCATCTGCTCTGCCGCTACCAGCGATGCTATCCCCCGATTCACGAGGGACGTTTGGATTCATCGGTGGCGGGATTTGAAGAGAGAGTTGTTGTGGGTCATGAGAAAAGGGGTTTGTGAAACTGGCAATGAGGGCGGCAGAAGCATTCGACAAGGTGCGGACAACGCTGCCGGCACTAGTGCTCGAGGACATTTTGGAACGACCAGACCTCCCGCTTTGATCACTCAAGTTTGACTCGGTGCGATCAGACTTCTCTGGGGACAATTGACCCGAGCGGCTGGTGGTGGGTTGGAAGTTCAGTCCACCTGCTGCTTCCCAGTTGGGCGACCCAATGCGAAATTCAGCAACGTGACTCGCAGATAATGTGGACGGCCCAGACTCTGCCATAAGCTTTTTGCCAGGGCTCGAAGCTGCCGATGGGAAATAGACAGGGTGACTTCTGAGCGGCTCTGGGTCGGAGAAAGGATCTAATACCGGCGGATTGGACAAAGAGAGGCGTGTTCTCATTTCTGGCATTCCAGTGCGTCCATTGGCCTCTATATCATCTTCTTCGAGCTCATCGATTGGAGGAATGTGCCCTGATCTTCTGTTGTACGCTTCGTCAAGTCGCGGCGGCGGTTGGTGTTGTCGTCCGCCCATGTTTCGACGAAGACCTCTAGTAGGACTGGGTATCTCAACAAGCAGACCCGTCCTCTCCGCCTCCGAAGGTGCCCGGCCTTTCCAACCTGGACGTCCGTTGAACCAGGGATCCGGTGCTAATGCTGCAGTAGCATCATCATTCATGTAATCGTTGTGGAATTCGTAGTCATACGAGTGCAAGCCATGGTAGCGATGGGCCGCACATGACATTGTTGCAATTTCTTTTTCCCGCAGCCGGCGATGTTTTTTAAGGTGCCGCTTGTACCAAAAGTAGAAGACCGTCATAGCAAGAACCGCGGTGAGGCCGATGCCCAGACCTGCACCCAAACCGACTTTGGACATTCCGGATGCTGTGTCCGCTCCCGACGTGGAGTTTGAGCTCGTAGCTTGAGAGGGATCATACTCCGCGATCCAAGTGTTTGAGGAGATGTTGAAAAAGTATGATTGACTGTTCTCTTTCAATTCAGAACGCGGCATGAAGCGAGCAGATGAAGACGTGATTGAAAAGCCACCAGCCACCATCAAGACATTCCCAGACAGAAGAGTTGCACCGTGGCCATATATTCCAGAGCCACTGGCGATTCCAGATCCAGAGGTAGATGGTGTTGACCAGCTCCAGGCGCCAGTTCCACCATAGCCTTCGCCAACGTAGAGTACCGCCAGTTGAGGCTCGGCCGGCGTATTGACGTCTCCGACCCAGCCTCCAAACACGATAATTTTGGTACCATCTTCCGAAAGAACAGCGGTGTGGCCTGATCGTGGTTCGACAGTGGTCGAGTCGCGCTTCACGAGACCCGTGTGTCCATCGCCCGGTTGTTCAACGCCAATGTAGGTCCAGGAATTTTGCGGAAGGGAATACAACGCGATCTGAGACATATTGATGAAAGCTGATCGTGTATGGCCGCCGACCAAGACAAAACTTTGCTGCTGATCCTGGGATCCGTCGCTGCTGTTCGAATACTTCGGTGGTAGCGGAACCAATGCAAACCCAGCTTCGGCTACGGGTGGACCCTGAGTCTCGTCCACAGACAGGGTGAGATTTGTCGAATTGTCCACCTCGCCCTGAACAACGTAGTTCGAATAAGAGGCGGCGGATTGCCAGTCATCTTGGGTTGCATTCTCGGAAGGGCACATGCCCCCAAAGAAGTATAAGGTCGGGTCTTTTCCTCCAACATTACTGCTAAAGGATATCCCTGCACTCAGGAACATTGGTGCCATTGAGCTCCCAGCTTTTGCATTTTGTGACGACACCTCTTCTCCAATCCAAGTTCCATTGCCATATTTTGAATTCTCGTCCACGTCGAACCTCCAGATTTTTGCCCCCTCGGCGCCATCAGTACAATTTCCCGAGTACACTCTTAAGCCTCCATTTTCTTCAGCAACAACGGTATATGCAGTTGAGTCCAAGGTAGAAAATGGCAGGGCTGCATCAAGAACATTGAAGTCGAGATTTGTTGCAGAAAGTTTCGATGATACATCGAGCGAGAGCAACTGAGAATCCGAGGAACCTGGGGTCGGGCGAAAGATGTACACGAGATTGTTATTTTTTGGTGCCTGTATTAAGCGCGTAGGACAATATGGCAGTTGGGCGGAAACGGAGACGGCGCGTACGAGAAGCAGTAGGCCGGCGGGGAGCTGGAACAGCCGTGGACTGTCAAGCATATTGTCGAAACGAGGCGCCGGCGGGGTTGTGCGTTCAATGGAGCATGGCAGCGGAAGTGCAGCAACAGCGTCTTGGAGCGACGACAAAAAGAGAAGAATAGACGATGAAGATCGAGAGATGAGACGGAAACGGGAACTCACGGTTGCAGAAGGCAGGCAGGTTAGCACTGGAGAAGCAAACCGATGTGATGGGGGGAGAAAGTGACAGGCTGGGCAGCTGGTAGCACGGCCTCCAAATGGGCCGGATTGTAAACAAGCGCATGCAACTCCCAGCCACCTTGGCCGCGATTGAGTCGCGCTTCTTCTCGACCCTTCAGCAGTAATTCCACGTGTGGCCAGGAAGGAATTGATGACGGCCAGTGGCACCAGAACAGATAGATCGAGCCCTACAGGCCGCGCGGTGGGCAGCATGGGGGCTCCCCGTCGCATCGAGTTCCCGCAGTAGCCGGGGCAACGAAGAGCTGCAATGCCATGGCTGGTCCAACAAGGCTGGGCGCGGGCCTGATACAAGCGGCCTCGGAACGCGCCTGTACAGTTGGTTTCGCATCTTTGAAGGCTGGCTGCTCCCAGTGGATCAAACGAATTGATGAAGAACTCGCCTCGACAATGAGTTGTTTGCTGTTGATGTTTGGCCTGCAGAGCCGCAGAGCTGCATCGCCGGATCTACAATGATCCGCACTGAGTGAGCTGTGCAGATGGTGGTGGGGCAGTCAACAAACATCGTATCACCACAGCCAGCTCTTCCGTCCTTCTTTTGCTCCCGCGAGTCATCCCTCGTCCTCTATCACCTCCATCAAATTATCGTATCGATCTATCGGTAGCTTCTCCCCTGGGATCAAGCCACTTTGCCATCGCCATCCGGCCATTATTCCTTTTGCCCTACCCGCTCAAAATTTCGTTCGATGCAAGGCTCCTCAACTCGCATCCGCTACTTCTGCAGATCCCCTGAAGAATAAGGGCTCGACGGAAGCTATGCAGCTGGATGTTCTTGTCTCCTCGGATGCAAGTCATGTCGCCGCAATGAGAAGAGTTTCCATGTCCATAGTCTGGTTGCTTCGTAAAGTCAAGTTCAGCTAGACAAGGAACCCTCCCCCCCGCCGCGCCAAGTGCTATGATATCACGATTCCTTTTCGAGAGCGGCGTGGTTTTTCTTTCACAGTTCTCTGCCGGGTGCGACCAACACAGAGCAGCACTTCATGCCTGCTTCATCACCTATTGCCCAACCCAGTGGCCTCGCACATGACAAATTCGGCATTTTTGAAATTCAACAACGAACTCCTCGTAATCACTCGACACAGACGGCCTGCAACCATTTCGTCTTCCTATCAGGCTAGGCGCTTATTTGTTCACCGATGGCCGCGATTTGCCAATGTTAGAACCGCTTCCCAACTTGCAGTCATTTGCGATCCCGTAGGCAAAGGCACCCGTTCAGCTGGTCTGGGGTGTCTGTGGATGCAAGCGCCTAATGATCACCGGTCATCAAACCTTGTAGCTTCGAAAGTTGATAGCTGAAAAGTTCGCGTGACGTCGAAACTGATGATAATGGTGTTGAATAAAGTGATGGCCTATCAACGTTGAACCTGTGACAACTGAGTGCCTGGGGCGAGCCGCGAGCACGACTCAGGAATAGATCTCGCATCTCACACTGAAACGGGTTTGAGTTACCAGTGAGGTTGTTTAGACGGGGTCACATTCCTGGTCGGATTTACCATCAGCCGCTGCTATCCGAAAGCTTCAGCCTGTAGTCGTTCGACGTCAACTCGATGCTATGTTAGCTCCGACACTTCATAATACAAGTGAAGTGTTTCAAGTCAAAGAATCCAACAACGCTGTCCGCGTTCCAGCCTCAAGTTTAGGATATTACACGCATGTGCCTCGGGTATAGCGGACTGTGGCGCGCGTTCCGCGTGCATCCTCATCACGCCTGCTGCCCCAAACCAGGCATCCAGCTTGCGCCACAGTATACTAAAATTGTCACTTTGGCAACAGTCATCTCCACCATACGCCAAGAGGAGACTTTGAAGGCTGGTGGCTCATGAGGCCCAGGCCTAGCAACTTCGTTATCACATATCGGCGAGCCGTCTAATCCTTGTACGTCCTGTCCTTGTTCCAGGTTACCTGGATTGCGTCTCTACGAGAGAAATCGACATTGATATCAGGCTGCCGAGGTTTGACAGTAGCCTCCTTCAAAATAAAGAGCTTGGCTCCATCCCACTAAACCAATCATTTGGCACTTGTAGGAAGCACACGTTACTTGGGTATTCTGCCCGCAGCATCGCTGCTTGCACTATGTCCCTGAAAGTTCTGGTTCACCCCGCTACTTTACTAATGGTCCCAGGACTGTGAAAATTACTGGGGCAAGCTAAGCTGTGATCACTCCACGAGGATGAATTATATCTCAGTGCAATGATGTCCACATGCTCAAATCCCGCTGTAAGTAAACGAAAGATATTCCGGTCACGTCTCGTCTTCGCTCTTGGGGTCTCAACCTAGTCTTTTCTCTTCTGATAGCTCGAATGCGTCTTGCTTGCCTTCCTCAAAGCCGACAAATTCTATCATGTCCTCCTTGTAGCCCGACCTTTCCTTATGACCTCGAACTCTTCAGCGTCTCTCCAGCGCCGCCAAAGACAGGAGAGAATCAGTGGCTGTAATGGTAGTTGTAGTTGGTCGGAGCTGGGGCCAATCAGCAGGCATTGTGGTCTCGGGTCACTGGCTTGCGATATCTTTCCGCTCCTGAGAGATCTGTGGAAAACAAGTTTCTTGACTTCCCTGATTTGTTCGTTACCGCAAACCCGGTGCGCCCTCCGTTGTCAAGCCACCGCCGACGTTTAAATCTGGATTGCTTCTCACCAGCAGACTGACGTTGAACGAGAAGAGCAGTTGAAATCTAGAAATAATTGATTTTCCTGACTTTGGAATGTTGCTTGCCATTGTAGGCTAGGCAAGAAGCAATACTGCGACAATCTCTGTATGCTCCGCTCTGTCTAGTGGCACAAGTGCCCGATGCAATGACCAGAGTCCCAACGCAGCTCTGAATTCACAGTGTACATTCGCGTCGTCTCTAAACAAGGACAGACTTTGTATCGTTCCTTTACCAAACTGCAAGAATGAATAGTTCCGGCTTTTTCTGTGCCTCACTCAGTGACTCGCAGGGATGAGCCTTTGCGTTTCTTCGCTGCTAATGCCCATCCTCCGCAGTCGCCAACGCTGTACAAAGGCTGGAGCCTCAACCTTGAGACCCCAGTGCCAAAGCATGCCCGCAATAAAGCCAACAGCATCGTTTCTAAAGGCGAGCAGACCAGCAACGGTCACCATCATGACGGCCCAGCGCTCCCTGCGCTCGCGCTCATCCGGCTCCCGAAGAATCTTGCCAAACGGCAGCGGCGCACCCGATGCCTCCATCTCAGCCTCCTCCCAGAGGTCTCTTGCGCCAGCGTTCAACGACTCGCCAACCTTGGCCAGTTCGACGCCCGCGGCCAGCACCATGATGCCAAGAAGACTCTTCGGGAACTGAGCCAAGAGGGAGACAAAAGCTTCGCCGCCGAAGATGCCGAGGAAGAGTTTCGCAAAGCCCAGGATGATGACAGAGGTTCCGCTGCGAGCGCCGAAGCGGTGCTGAGCCGCAAGGCCACCGGAGCCGTGGCACGCGGGCATCGCGCCAAACCAGCACGAAACGAGGTTCATGAGGGCGACGGAGGTGCCGATTTTGGTGACGGAGGGGACGGGGACATGCGGGAGGAGATCAGCTGATAGGTGTGTGACGGCAATGATGGAGTTGAGCGTCGTCAGCGGCAATTGGCCCAGCGAGGCCGTGACGAACGTGCGACCAAATGTTGCCCAGGACGGCACAACGATTGGGATCGACGAGATGATGGTGCTCTGGCTGGCGACCGATGCGGCGCGCAACTGAATTACGGCAAAGGCGAGCCCAACGAGAAAGATGAGGAGGGCATAGGGGACTCTCGGTGCGCGCGTGCAGGCCAGGAGAGCAAGCCCGGCGCCCATGGCCCAGCAGAGGTTGTCAACGGGCGAAGGGCTAGTCCATCCGAGGGGTTTGAGGAGCTTTTCACCAGCAGAAAGCACCAGCGACAAGCCCGCTCCCACCTGGATGCCTTTGACCACCGGAATGGGAACAACACGCGTTACCCACTGCAGCAGGCCGGTAACACTTATGACCAAGACAACGCCAGCGACACCGAGGCCGGCGGCAGCGGTTTCCTGCAGCGAGTATGATCGCGCAATGGCTATTGAAGCAATAGCTTTCATGGGCTGGACTGGGAGCGGGATGCCAAACATTGCGCCGGTTATGATGTTGGCCAGACCGGTGAAAATGAGGGTCGAGGGCAGGTTGATGGAGCCCGACAGGGTCATGGCGACGAGCAGCGGCAACAATGTGCCCAGGTCTCCCAGGGAGCCCGAAAGCTCGCTGACGGGTGCATTTTTGAATGAGATGTAGTTGTGCTGGGTTATGCGGCGGAGATGGCAGAGACCGGCCGGCATGGTGTTGACGGGTGCCAAGAGACGGGAGTTTTCTTTTCTTTACAGAAGAAAGGCAGGGTTGAATCAAAGCAAAGGGTTAAGAGTCTTATACATGGCTTCAACAGTGGAACCAAGTCCGCGGGATCAGTCGATGATTTGCTGTCACCCCCACCATCTGGCAGTCATGCGCAAGGTGCAGCGGTGCTGTTATCTCAGGTGTCGTTGGCTGCGACGGTAGTCACCCGTCAGGCGGAGAGCTCTGCGATTACGGAACGCGCTGTGCAAGATTAAGCTCGTCAATTACGCCGAATCTGGACTAGCACCCCACTGGACAAGACAAGCACGTGCCTGCGCGATGTCGCTGCAAACCGCGCAATCACGCGCGTCATCCCGTCTCACTGACACCAGACTCCCCCTACACCTCGTCATGTCTACCGATTCGTCCACATCTCTCGTCACCGCCCATGAAGGCGACTCTATCCTCTATCCGACACCACCGCCGACGTCTGAAACCCTACACAATGCCTCCGCCGAGCCGCATCTCCGCTATCGGCACTTTCATCGTCCGCCAAAGCAACTGCCGTTCGAGCTCTCCAACCACGCCTGTATCTTCTTAGGATCTGGACAATGTGTGCCTTTCCCTCTCAGACCTCGCTCACATCTAATTTGAAAAAGATAACGAGGGTCTCGCGCTCCTCAGATCCCTCCTGACCTCTGGCGGCTCCGCTTCGTCGCCTTCGAATCCACGCCCTGCCTTTATTCCTCCGACCCAAATCTTTGAGCTCGCCGCTACTCTCGCAGTACACCCCGCTACTACTACTCGTGCCTCAACCGTTGTCAAATTACGCGCTGCGAACGATGCCTTGTTGTACCTGCGCGCAGTCAACCGGATAGTAGGCCCTGTTAACGCCGGCTTCGCCAATGCGTTCACGTTCTCAACACCTGGTTCGAACAAGGCACGAAGTGGTAGAAGGAGAGGCTTCTTCGAACCCCAAAATAGTGA
Organism: Phyllosticta ampelicida; assembly: GCA_020351975.1. Classification (NCBI taxonomy): domain Eukaryota; kingdom Fungi; phylum Ascomycota; class Dothideomycetes; order Botryosphaeriales; family Phyllostictaceae; genus Phyllosticta; species Phyllosticta ampelicida. The sequence continues at coordinate 2,095 of JAIFKG010000255.1, read as the reverse complement.
GTCGCGAGACGATGGGGAAAATATGGCTGATTCAAGACCTCTGCACAGTGCACTTGCAAATGATGGCAGTATCTGGGCGCACGCTGAAGACTTTTGGCATATTGTCGGCTGGGCATTCAACTGCTCGATCAAGTACAAAGCCAGGTGGTCGAGGTGGCAAGTCTGGCTGGAAGTCATGGTAGAAATCATGGAAGAAGATTGGAAGGACAGACATGAGACGTGTAAGCAGGCGCTTGGAGAGGAAGGGGGTTCCAGTCTGGAGTTGCTGAAGCGGAGCATCATGGCCACGCATCTGGCCAATTGCGACGCGTATGCTTTGTCCTCAAGGAGACGCATACTCCGCGCCATACTAGCCGACGGCAGCGAGAAGTCTCTAGCAGAGTTCAAGGAGGTTTTCAAAGATGAACTTCGTGAGCGCGCTAAACCAAGGGATGCCAAATCCGTCATGATCGCCGACTTTCAGACAGGCGATCTGGGTGATCTCGATGCTCTTGACCCCGATGAGGACGAAGACTTGATTGAGGGGACAACCCCGCCGGCACGCAAGTCTTCACGATCAGCGGCCAAAGCAGACCGACGTGCTTCCATGGTCACCATCGACTCTTCCGACACGTCCAAACCATCAGACAATGCTACCATTCCAGTCTCCGAGCCCTTTGGCCCTCCAGCCGCTCTCGCCCTCCGTGTTCGCCTTCTATCTCTCATCAGCGACATCACCCTTGCCCTTCCCAAAGACATTACGACCCGGCACCAAATGTTCGACGCATACACCGAACACCTCCGGCCCCTCCCCATTAGTTCTTTCACGACGATGGTATCGGCCCTGGCAGCACGCCTTCCTCCCACGACTTTTTGCATCCTCGCTGCCAACACTCTGCTCCCGCTCGTCGCCAACTCACCGCCGATGTTCGACCATGTGGCACCGAGCCAAGATGAGTGGGAAATCTTCTTCCTGCCTGTCGCCGCTTCGTCCCCGAAGGCCAGCGACAACGCCAAGGTTAGCTTCTTGCTGCGTTCTGTCGTTCAAGTCTCACTGCCTAATATCACTTGGCGACGGAGCTGGGTAGAAGCGGTGATAGCGGGCGTGAAAGCGAGGCGGGACAAGATTGAAGCGGGCAAGACTAGCGGAAGATCAAGGGGCAGAAATCAAGGCAGTTGTGGTGATCGCATTGCCGAGGGGGTACTATGGGACAGTGAGAGCGCATTGCTGTTGTTGGCGGGATGGATCGAGGATGGTACGTAGTCAGCCCGTTCCACTGGCTCCCAACTTGCCTCGTGTTTGGAGAATCCGCTGATTGATGCCTTCTAGACGCGAATGTCCCGTCCTACCAACGTCCCCGGCGCCCTGAGAACCTCATCCCCGCGCCTTCCTCGGGACCGCAAAGTGTTGATCTGCAGACGTCGTCGGATGTTGATCTTTCGAGCGTCCCGAGCGATGAAGAAGAGCCGGAAGGAGATATGGGCGAGGACTAAGACGGATGGCGAGATGGAGGCGTTGGATGCGTTAATGGCTTGTGTGAGAATCGGTATTGCGAAGAGTGAAATCAAAGCCGTATCACGTCGAGCCGTCGGGGGAAAACCCAGCTGTGCAAATGCCTATGCTTCTACCTACCTTGGTTCAAGATGTCGTATCCAACGCAGCCTGACTGTTGTTCAACAGTCCGTGCTCTGAGAGTGGATGCTTCATGCAATGATAAACAGGCTGGTAATAAGGCCATCCATGTCCTCCCTCCCTTGTTGTCCAAAGCCTCCTTACCCTCTTTGCAGGCACCATACCCCGTCTTTCCCGGCCATTCAGCAATGCTCTTGCACGTCAGTCGGTGGGTACTTCACCTATCTATCGACCCATCGCTACAGACGGCACAACCACACATCCATCAACCAGGCGGGCCATCAGGCGCGCCGGGGTAGAAGGAAAATAAACCGATAAACAAAGAGAATAGAACGAACTGCACGGCCACGGCGAACGGCGACAACGGGAACGGGAACGGGAGCGCAAGCGCGATGTCGAATACGAGTACGATGGAAGGCGATTCCGAATGGCGGTTTTGGGTTTGGTGGGGAGAGGATGGGATGGCAAGATAGGGGAGGGGGG
>JAIFKG010000254.1:0-21416 GCA_020351975.1 Phyllosticta ampelicida | reverse complement strand
TGTGAGATTTTTTCCAGGTTGCGGGTCGAGAATTGGCCAATACTTTCCCATACCCTCTCAAGTTGTGTAGGAGGCTTTTGTGGCTCATCCCCTTCTAGGTACATTGGGAAAGATTTGATTGCCGCACTAATCACATCAGAAAGCTTGTTCTGTAACTGGTATAACCCTTGCTAGGTAGGCTGTGTTATTAGTGCAATGTTTGTCTTTACTGGCCGTTCAACTCCGTTTTCGGGACCAGCTGAACACCAACTGCAGGTCGGATGGTTTCATAAGGTCAACACTTTAAAATTCCAGGGCTCGCTTGTCGATTCCAGGTGGACCAAGCAGATAGAGACAGTAGTTGGCAATTGGCGGCCACCTGCATATGCAGGTTTTGGACGGAAATCTCCGGATCAAGCGGACCGTGTGTGAACATCATCGAACTACTTGGCTTCCATAAAGACATCTTAGAATCGATGGAGAGGTGCTTAAGCGGGCGACGAAAGCCGAAAAAATACGGGCAAGAAAACAGGACTATGCTGTCTGATTTTTTTCTCACCGGTATATTCTGGACTGCTTCTGCTTTCTCTCTTCACCTCCAAGCAAATCACCTGGCTACCAAAACCCCGGCCTCATTCACCGATCAGCCAAGACTGTGAAGATTGACCATTCTTCCCCGCTTTCAGTTCCTTCAAGCCAATTCAGCTGCCACATCTGCTCCCTCACTGGCGAAGATGTTGACAAATTGGCCTGGGGAGGAACAGATCAGAATGCAACCACCACCGAAAGCACGGTACCAGACATCCACAGTCCCATGGTTCAAGTTTTTCTAACCGGGGGGCCATAGATGTGGAGTGGGAAAATATTTTGCCCGCGTGTTCGGCACTGTCTCTTCACTCCTATGTCTCTAGGGTTAAAAACAGCCAGACCGAAGGAGCGAGAGACCAGGAGAGACCAAAGGTAAAGTGCGGGGGATAGAAAAGAACCAAACACAACCAAATCCAACCTCGCATGTTCTGCATGATGCAGTCACTTGACTGTTTGGATTAGATGATCGATGTACTCTATGGCACAGTGAGCAGGCGGAAATCCAACCGTTGGCATCCCTGGTAGCATTGTTCCGTTGTCTTGTCTTTCTCTAAATTATTTCTTCCATTGCTCCAAGCACTGACATGCAAGTGGTGGCCTTTTAGTAGATTCACTCTGCAGCTACGTCTCAGGTCCGCTCTTTCGTTTCTCAATCAATCTTCGTCCATCTATGTCTTTCTTCCCCTTATTACTGTACCCATTTCCCGCCTATGCTGCGCCGGGCCAGGTCGAGCGCTCACAGTTTTCAAAGCTCCATCGTTCATGAAGAGGAGGAAGAAGCAGCAGCAAGGGACCCAGGCCTCAGTTCCTCCTCCGTCTTCTTCATTACAACCGCATCAGTTAGGCGTGAGCACACGCACACCAACAACAGACTGTCAGGCGAATATCACAAGAATAACCACCCATGAATTCAACGACTATAGACACCATTTTTGAGTCGGTGTTCCTATTCTCAGCCATTACGCTCATTGCATAACTATACTGTTCAGACCGGCAGTGATATGGAGGAGAGAGGTGTAGATGGATAGATGAAAGAGAATATGAGCTCGCAAACAACTTGCAGTTGTTGAATAAAGAGTTTAAATACCTGAGACTACAGGAAAAGTCAGAAATGCGAGGAAAAAGATTGATAAACTTTTGTGGGAGGAAGATGCGAGGTTGGAGAAGTGGAAAAGAAAGGGTAGGAGGAGGAGGAGGAGGAGGAGGAGGAGGAGGCCGAGGAACTACGCGCAAGACGTCGCGGCGACAGGAGACGTTGGATGAGGAGATCTTAAAGAAGTGAGTAGAGTAGAACGCCAAAAAGTTGGGGAGAGATCACGACGAGTTGGTGTACCCCAAGTCGAATCGACGAGGCAAGAGGAGCAAGACAAGGAGGGCAGAGAGCCACACATCGCAACAGCCCACCTCTCATCTCTCTCTGGCGATCGATGGCACGGACAGCAGCATTCACTTCTCCACTTCTCCGAGGCTGGTTTGTTTTTGAAGAGGAAACGCAGTTTTCAAACAAATTGGAGCAACCGATGAGACGTGCGTTCGTAAGTGTGGATGAACATGCAGTGTGTCAAAGCATCAATAGGCTAGAAACATCCGTAATGAGGGCTCGAAATACTGATACAGGACACTGAGCGTGTCCTGTACAAAGCTGCAACTCTTCCTCCTACATGAATCAACAAACATTGTCAAAGCACTGTCTCCCACGAGGAGTAAACGAACTGCAACTGCTTAGCCCCCTTGGCGACATCGATCCGTCGCCATATCCTCAGTTGTTTTCCACTGATCCATCACTTAGCATCCAAAACAATAAAAGCAAATGCCAGTGCCCAGAAAGACCACTCCGCCGCCACATCTTTGTCCTCTCTCCCTTGAATCATCTTTGGCCGTCCATATCTTCCTTCCCCCTTTTTTCTTACATGCACTTTTGGCCTGCATTCAAGTACAACTATGTGCACTACAAACATTTTGCTATGGTCCCAGGCCTGCAGCAAGCGAACAATCTCATCCTCACCATACAGAGCGAAGCGCAAAGTCTCTCCGAAGTCATCAAATCAAAGTAATCAAAAGCGAAATGGTTACGATATCTAGCACCGTAGTGCCAGTCTAACTACTCGCGCTCTATCGTCGTTGCTCCTTGATAGAAAGCTTTGCCATCCTTGGAATGCTATTCACATCTCCCCAATAGTCTGACATCCATCATATCGCTAGTAAACTTTTTTTTCTGAAAGCCCGCCTGTCCCGGGTATCCATCCAAAACGGAGAGCCAGAACGAAGACGCCCTCCGCGACGACGAAAAACGGCCATTGGCGGTGCAAAAATCTCTTTCGAAATCCCAGCTTACTCCGCCGCCTCAGCAGCAACAGCAGCCGCCGGCTGCCTTCCGCCCTGTCTCCTGCCACCCTGCGCGGGAGCGCCAGAGGCGGCCGCAGCAGCCTTGGCCTCGGCGTCACGCATCTCTTGCTCTCTTTGGATGATAAAGTTTTCCTTTTCCTGGCGGATGACGCCGAGGACACCTGTTAGGCTGTTGCGCCACATGTCGAGGCGGGAGGCGACCTCACGCCACTGGTTCTCGCCAAAGACGCGGTAGGTGGAGCGGTGGATCAGGAACGTCTTGTTGAGCTGGGAGAGCTTGCCTTCGACAAGGCCGGCGCGGATCACGTCGATGACCCACAATTCGACCTCCTCGGCGGGGATCTGGAGGGCCTTGGCGATGTTGGCGTAGGGCAGGGAGCGCGCCTGGTTGGTGGCGGCCAGCGAGGCCAGCGTCAACAGGCGCATCTTCCGGTTCAAGGCGTCGGCGTCGAGCTGCTCCTTTTCAATGAAGTCGGGGTTGGTGTCCTTGAAGTCGTTGAACTCCTCAAGGTGCTCGGAGGTGAATATTTCGAGCAGCTCAAAGTGAACAGGGTCCGACTTGCGCAGGGCTTGGATGCTGTCGAGCGCCGTCAGGTCCTGGAAGTCGTAGTGCGCCGGGTGCGTGAGAGCTGTCTTGAGGGCGCGGATCGAAAGCTCGCGCGCTTCCGGCGTGCTGGCCTGCTCGGATGCGATGGTGCGCAGTGCCCGGATGAGGTACTGATACGCAAGCTCGTCCTCACCATTGTCCTGGGCCGCCTCGGAGACCGCCAGGTACAACTTGCGCTGCTCCTCATCGTCCGAGTCCCATTGCTCAATCCACGAGTCGATGTTCTTCAGCTGCTGCTTGAGAGACTCGAAGTAAGAAGACGACCGCACCACGCGGAGCGAGGCTAGGAACACATGATATCTGCTCTCACTGTCCGCGGGGAGGATGTTGAAGATGGTGGTCAGGACGGACAGCGCAAGACCAGAGCTGTTGGCGGGAGACGAGGTGACGGGCTTGGTCAGGTTGTTGCAGATGGGCGGGAGGTATATTTGGCTGTTGGGCGATTGCCTTACGAGATGGATCAACAGGTTGTATGCCGCGACGAATTCTAGAAGAAGCATGCCCGTCAGCCTCAAGGTCTTCCTTCAACAGCGTGGTTTATCCATCTCACCCTTCTCTGGTGCACCACTGAGGGCTGCACTTCCTGTGACCAGCTTCTTAAGCACGTCGTCCTTCTTGTTCTCCTCCAGCAACTGGCCGACATCGGTCTGGAGTGCCGAGCTTTCTTCGCCTTGAGACTTCTTAAGAGCGTCCTATAAATGCGACACTGTGTCAGAGAGCAGAATCGGCAGCATTTGTGTCAAGGGGTATTTCGTTGTCTTACGAGGTATTGTGCGAGTTCGTCAGCGAGCTCCTCAAAGGAGCCCTCGATGAGGAGGGTGTTGGTCGGCGCCGGCATAGTGAACGGATGAAGAGCGATGAAATCCGGCGTAGATGAAGGGTTTGGACGGTCGCCGGGGCGCGGGTCGTGACAGGGAAGAATGGACTCGTATGGTCGTTGCGGGCGCGTCGAGTTGTCGTCGTTGGCACGGTGGGCTTTTCCGCCGAAAATCGGTTATCGATAAGCAATTTCACCACACCAGGCCGCTTTCAGGCGACGATAAAATGACAAAGAGTAGTCTCACGTTGTCAATGCTTTGTCCTGTGATTTCTAGAGACTGGGTCGGAAGAACCGTGAGCTGCACAAAAATACCGACGGTATAGAGTGTACGAAGTAAAATTTCACGCCAAGTGTTCGCTACATTTGCCAACCGCCCGCTCGACAAGCACTAGGGTACCGATGGCAAGATGAAATTTCAGTTCAGTGTTGTTGATATCGAAAATGATGCGATTCAAGGCCTGGCTGTCTCGAGCATTCCCTTGCTCTGATCTGCCCAATACATTATGTAGTTATCATGAGTATTCAACGCAGCAACAATTGGATGGCACAACCGTGCCGTCAGACTACGCAAACCATCCAGTCCACCTGTACATGCGAGTATCCAATCCTTATTGCCCGAGAGCTGATTCATTCGCGAACCCAATCGTTCATCCAAACGCCAGTCAAACCGATCACCCAATTCCACCCGCTCTTCCTCTTTTCCTTCCGTTGAAACTCTGGTACCCTGAACGATGTCTTTCTCCTTGTATCGTGTTTCCAGCAAAGCAAACAGACCCGTGATCCACTCCCGACAGTGATCCCATCAATTCAAGTCTTGTGCAGCCATCTCACCATCCATTGAATTACCCCCCTTTCGTTCGTAATCGTAGATAAGGGGAACAGCCATTGGGAAGGTTGCAGGAAGGAGAAGAGAGAAAGGCGAAGAGACCTGCTGTCCATCGATTCGTTCAACCATTTGTCCAAATTATATCGTTCACCTGCCCAGCCGCCCTGTCACGGTGATTGACCCAACCAGACCCGATCCATTGACCAAGGAAAGAAAATGAAGAGCCACAGCAGCGAAAGAACAGAAAGGCGTGCGCGCTGTCGACGGCGCAACCGCAGAAAGAAGGAAAATGGTAGGAGATGGTCCAGGTGGAGAAACACAACGCAAACCAATGCGGCATGAAGAAAGGTCGAGACAAGACACGAAGCTTCCTGGCATGTACAGTCCTGATACATGGAGCTAATTGTTCCAGGAGTTGCTCCAGAAGCAGACCGCTCTTCGATGCTCATTCCAGTGGTACAAGGCTCGAGAGCAGAGTACCGGAGATTTTCTTCGACACACGTCAAGAACCAGCCTTTGAACCGCCAGAGCTGAGTCGGCGCCATCAGAACATGCGCCTATTCCCACCACCTGGACCGAAGGGGCTACTGCCCTCTTCGCTCCTCATCAATCTCCCGCTGGCACTAACTCTCTTCTGCAGCTTGCCGTCGCGCTCCCTGCTACGCTCGGGTGGCGATCCACCACTGCCACCAATTTGAGGCAAAGCTGTTAGCGTATCGCCTCCAGCACCAAAGCCCACACCACTGGATCCTGTGCTTGTAGTTGTCATGCCCGCTCCACTGCTGATGCTGAAGCTGCCATCCCCAATATCGCTGTTCGAGCCGCCGTGAGCACTGGTCATGCTAGTGCCAGTTGAATTTCCATTCTGCCCGTGCCGGTTTCGACCTGTTAGCTGGTCTTTCTTTTGCTCCAAGTAACAACGCGCAGAGACAGTGAGTGGGAAAGGCGCCGAGGTAGTTGGTAGGTCTGCGCCGTTCTGAATGAGAAGCTCCGCAACAGGGAATGGTTTGCGAAGGCCGGGCGGTGCCGGTGGAGCATGTGTTGGTTGTGGCGGTGGCGATTGTTCTGGTGATGAAGCTGGGGAAATGACACGGGGAGATGCGGCAGCTGATGGTGACGCTGGATCGGCCGCGGAAAGGGCTAGATAGACAAGAGGGGTGTTGCGAGATCTGTCCGTGGCGTTGGGGTTTGCTTTGAGAGAAAGCGCGTACAAGACATTCTGTATGTCATTCTTCTTAACTGACGCTATAAGAGTCTCTTCCGGAGTGGAGTAGTGGGAGAGAGTGGCTGATATTGGTTGAACAAAGGCTCGTTCAGCATATTTTTGGTTGATGAACCTGAGTCTCTGCTCTCGTGTCGACATGGGACCGGGCTTGTTGGCTTTGTTCAGAGTGGCTTCCCAAATCATGTTGCTGACCCGGTTGCCTATCTTGCAGAGGAGTTCGATGATATCGAGAGTAAAGGAGTGAACATCGAGGGTAAGGGAGCGAACTTTAGAGATGTGTGTGCCCAGTGAACGGTGAATTCCGCTACACTCGATGCAGATGACAATGCCCAGATTGATTGAGACCCAGTCGACTTTGCTTTCTGATCCACAGTCGGCACAGTACTTGTTGCCGGCATCAGCTTCACGGATCTGCTCCAGCAGTCGATTTGCTTCTCCCGAGGGCTCAGGGCTGCGGTAAGACGGTCTGTCACCCACGGTGGCATGACGAGCGACAGGCTTGTCTTTCCGGTCGCCTGCGGCACCGCGATGGCCAGACAGGGACGAGCTCTTCCCAGTCAAGACTGAGGCGATGTCTCTGCGAGTCGATCGATCAAGGGACTCGGTAGCTGGAGGGTCAGACATACCCTTGCTTTCAACGGCGCTTTGGAGGGCGTTGTTGATGGCATTGATCCAGGTCCTCAAATCCTCTTCGCTAGTTGTCTGGTACACCCGTGTGAATTGAGGAGTAATGACCTCAAAACAGAAACGTCTTTCCGAGTTTCGCGCCTCTCGTACTGAGGCAACACGGAGGTCGATTGGTGTCATGTGGAGGTTCATTTTGTTTTTCCAGTCAGAATACTCTGACAGCTTTCCTTCACCCACAGTGATCCAGAATCTGCGACTCAATTAGCTAACGCGTTTCGTAGAAATGGCGAGTAGATACTCACTTATGCCACGCTTGCTTGTTCAGACCCTTGGGGTCCAGGTGACTTCCGGGTTTGCTAAGCGCCCACAGTAGGCCTTCCTTGTGCGGCGGATGCTTGTCTCCACCTTCAGTCGCTACCTTGTCTTCAAGATCTCTGATGCCCTTGAATTTATTGGTGGCCCCTGGACTGCCGCCTTGAACAGACAACCCAGTTGGCCCAGGTGACAGTCCGGGTGTTTGTGGAACATTTGCCGTCCCTGGTGGCGATCCAACACTCGGTACAACGTTAACCGTGCTTTTGAACGCCGGTGTGCCACCAGCCGGTTGGACCCCATTTTGCTCCGGTGAAGCTATCCCGCCATGGGCTTGAGCTAGCAACGCTGCCGTAGCCTCTGGTTCCTTGTACGCCGTGCCGCTCTTCTCGAGTGCTCTGCGTTTCTCTTCCCGTTCGGCTCTTTGAAGTTGGAATTCCTTGTCTGCCTCCTTTACCTCCTGTGACAAAGCCTCAAGCTGCGGCATCATCGTCTTGACTTTGTCGGCAGCGGCCATGAAACCTCTAGCTTGCGCATCAGCGTACCTCGTCAAGTACGAGAGCACTTCCTGGTTCTTCCTTCCGCCATTAAGATCCTGAATGTAGGAAGAATAATCGAAGCGTTTCAGTTCAAAGTTCCGCCTCTTGCTTTGGTACTTGGAGTCGGTTTCAGTCCTTCGCTTCTCCTTCATGGAGTCTTGACGTTGTCCTAGGTAGCGGCTGACGTATGCGTAATATTCTTTGCTTTCTTCCTCGAAGTCCTTTTTCTTCGATTCTGCTTGCTTGATATCCACATTGTAGAGTTTAGAAATGGGATCAATAATGAGCTTTTGAATGTTGATCGTGTTCAACTTCTCGTAGGCCAGGATCTCGCGGGCGATCTTGTCAAAGTAATGGTCAATGGCCGGTTGCACCGAGTTCGTGTTGGGCCTCGACGTTTCTTTGAGAGCATCAATCATTTCAGACACTGCAGTGTTGCAAGCAATCTGAGCTTCCAAAGTCGCCTCCGCTCTCTTTAATACCTTTTTCCATTTGGTGCGCATATCCGTGGTATTCTTTTCGTAGTTTTTGAGGTTTGCGCGAAAGACTGGGCCATCATCAAGTGCGCTAATGTCTTCTCCAGGTCGCTGACAGGAAAGATCCAGCTTTACGGGATTCGCGATTGTGGCAGAGCTGGCTGTGCTGTATGTTGCGTGAGACGGAACGAGTCCAAGACTGTGCTCCGGGATCGATTCGATCATGGGCGAGGCCGGATCTCTGAAGTCTTTGAAATCGATACCGGCATCAGAATCGCTGACGCGCGAGTCCATGGATTGTGCGGACGGTACTCTCAACCTGGGCGGAACGGCGAGCTCAAGATGCGGGGATGGAAATTTGGGACTGCCGAGGGATTTGGGGGCGCTCTGAACCCAAAACGAAAAGCTGGCAAGAGTATCCAGGCGGTGCGCTCGCGGGTCATATTCCACAAAACTGCAGCCGTTGCGCCATCCGCCTCCCCTATCTTCCATTATACGTGGTGGCCTCCATCTCCACGACCACTGAAACTGGACCGAGGGAAACCCGGCCGTCGAGTAGTCGCCTACGAGCTCCACGTTTGGATTTTTATGTAAATTCGGGTCCGCATGAAACTCTCGTGTAACCAGGTTGTCCAGCTCTCTGGAACTGGGCGCAAACACAAAGGTGAGACCGTTAATCACCGTGTCCACAGGCGCAATGGCGGTGACAGGCACGTTCGGGGCAGTTGAGACAAGGCCTTGGGTTTGTCTTACGACGAATGTGAAATTAAAGAATAAGTCCTCGTCGTTTACGAGGCGGATGAGGAGGTTTGGGGATGCGGAAGGATTGGATTCCGGGTCCTGCAGCGCATTCTGGTCAGTACTGACACGCCCTTTGACGTTGCGATAAGAGCTGCCCCTTACCTGCACATATTCGACCGGGGTATCATCGCCAGCTTCTCTTTTGACCAAATACCGAGTTGCAGGGAAACAATTGGGGGTGACGTTCAGCAGGACGCGATTGCGCGAGTTGGTGATCTGCAGTCCGGCGACCGAAACTAATCGGTCCTGGTCAGCTTTAAGATGGGGTTGCGAGAGGGGTTCGCGAGCTCACAGCGATTCTGGTCGCGCAGGAACAGAGGATCACCATCGCCCTGCCTGCTTCCGACGTTGCCCATGCCTGACGAGGCTGGCGGGACGCCAGAGGGAGAAATGTGACAATAGACGTCTTGACCGCGGCCAGTGTCGGCAGGAGGGCAGCACACAGAGCTGGATAGGACAGGACAGGACAGGACAGGACAGGGCGGCGTGTAGAAGCGGGAAGCGTCGGGGTGCGGGCGGAGATGAGATGTGGTTCAGCTCAAGACCCTGAAACTGGGTCGACGGGCTGCTATGAAGGCGTGCCGGCGGCGGAGTTTGGAGGGGGAGCGGAGGCTGGAGGGATAGGGCGCAGGCTCGAGCGGAGGGCTGCAGACTGAATGGATGCTCTGATCTTTACTGACGAATAAGGTATTTACGGGCGTCGAGGATTTGGAGAGTTGGTGGTTGGTTGGTTGGTTGGTTGGTTGGTCTGAAGCTGCGCCGCACACACACCGGCGAGTGGAGGAGCCAGTGGTGCAGATGCAGCGTGGTGCGAGCTCATGTGGGAGCGGAGCGCTGCTCAGGTCCGCCCGCTAGCAGCAACGACCCCCCAAGACGGGTTAAAGACATGGGGGTCGCAGCCATGCAACCACCCAATCGCGATTCGATCGCGCAACAAGCACACTTTTCAACGCTGCGACCATCATTGCGACTATACGTGAATGGCTGGCTTTTCCTTTTGATCAGAAGCGTCGTTCAGGACGGCTTGTGTTGGCTGCCAGCACTGGATGCCACAGGACGGCGCCTCATTCATTACTGACTGGCCTACTACTGCTTTGCCGTCGTATGTGTCCATTTTGTTGCCCTCGCGCAAACGGCCCTCGACAATAGCCGGGATGCGATGCTGAGTCATGGTCCTAGAGCATCAAGACTCGAGCGAGCCGGTCGCAGGGAGGCTTGAGCAGCCAACGGCATGGTACATAAAACCAACCCTCGCCGTGTGGGATAATGCTGGTTGGGCAGAGTCGAGACGCAAACGTCATTATATTTGTCGAATCAAACCCCCAGTTTGTTCGAATATCACGACTCCAAAACCATGGCGCAAACGCGAACGAGGCGCCGTTCCCAACCCACAAACTTCCGAGCAGGTACCGTCGTGGAGCAGGCTCAGTCGACACGCTTCGCTTATCGCAAATCACAGCTCGTCCTCCTCCCCGATCTCCGCCCCGGCATGCCAACCCTTCCAGTCCCAAGGATCCCCGCCAGGCACGCAAAGTCCCAGCCGCCAAAAGTAGTCGCGGTGCGCCCAGAAGAGCTGCCAGAGCTTAAATCGGGCCGGGACCCATGCCCGCGGATCATCCCCCGCAATGCACTTGTCGTCCTCGTCGCCAGAACAGTGGTGGATATCAACAACACTGGGCGGGAGATCCGGCTTTTGAATGAATATTTCCCCACCATGCATGTGGTAGCCCCATTCTTCCAAGGGCAGCAGAGGCACGGGATCTCCCATGTGCGTCACCCGGCGAAATCTGCTCTCCGTCATATCCATGTCACTTGTCAGGTTGAAGCGCTCATCAATGTAGCGCGCAAGCTCATGGTTGCCAACTCGTGGTTCTCCGAAGGTGGTGACGTGTGGATCCCAACCGCGGTTTTTGAAATCCAATGCGGCGAGGGCAGCAACAGCGCCACCCAGAGAGTGGCCCACCAGCGTGAGCTTGTAATTCGGATGCATTTCAGTGGCTATTAGTACGTCGTTGAGGATCTGGTGGCGCGTGTTTATCCAGGACTTGTAGAAGCCGCTGTGGACGGCGCACTTGTCGCATTTTGGCGGCTTCACGTTTGGCGAATCGTCATCGCCAGGGTAAGGAAGGTATTCTTGTGGGATGGTTGACAAGTCCATGATCGTGTTGGTCAGCGAATATGTCCCCCGAAACGCAATGATGATGCGAGGCTCAGGACGGTGGGATAGGGCGATGAATCCGCAAGAGTCAGAGAGCAGAGGGCCAGTATTCCAAGCCTAGCAGCGAGTGAGCCTTGTTCAACCAACTCCGGGGGCAAATTGCGCACCTTGACCAGCTCGAATCCGGGGAACTCATTGCAGCGACTTGGGCATTTGAAGGGCTTAGATATTCCTAGGCCGGTGACCCCGACGCAGTAGGTGATGTCGACGATGCGCGCGAGCTCCTCGAGGTCAGCAAAGAGCGTGGCCGATATTGTGCGATTCCCATTGCTGTTCGCGGTCGACGCCAAGGGCAGAGGTGCTTGTGGTTGATCAAGGCCGGAAGCAGCGAGACTCAAACAAAGAAGCGCGCAGATTCGCTGGAGGAAGCGCATGGTGGTCGCGAGCGTTGCATACTCGTACGCGAGGTATGTGGACAATAGGCACACAGGGAAAGGGTTGTGGTTGTAGGTAAGCGCGTGGCTGACGATGTTGTTTGTCGCATAGTGGGTCTGAGCGGGCGGAGCGACGATCATATGTGGAGGTGTCATAGGCTAAGCCAGCCAAGAAAGGAATTCCAAGTCGTGACCGTTGACGTCGGAGGAGCGTCCCTCTCCCCATGCAACGGAACCTCAATCTTTCACATGGTTAGGTATTACACGAGACATAGTGAGGAGGGCAAGGAGCAGTGAAGTGAGCTGTGTGGCCACACCAGCTGCTACCTACTCCTATAACCTCGTCGGGGCTAGGAGTACCAAGCCCGGGCAACGCCGCAGTCTGACATGAACTGCTCGGCACGGATGCTCGGCGTCGACGTCATGCGGCGGCCCACCCGTGCACGACCTACTGCCTACCTGTACGTCCGCCAGCCCAGGGCCAACATCAACCGCCCGTCAGCACACTTTCACGCAGGATCGACTTTTGGTCTCTGTTCACCCTCGCAACCGACTCCGGCCCAAGGTCACCATTTCTCTACCGTCGCTCCTCCATGCTGTCTTGATCCTCGTGCGCTCGACAGCCCGTCCGTCCGCCTTCACTCCCATTGACCTTTGCCGCATCGCGATCCTGGTCATTCCTAACTACCGCCATGTCCGCCGACGAACCCATAGCCCACGCCGACTACGCTCGCGCAGAAGAAGGCCAGGCAGGCGACAACCGATCACCCAGCGTGCCTCCTCATGATCCTACCGGCTCCATCGCAGGCCTTCTCGAAGTGCCTGATCCGAATCAAACGAACAATCAAAATGCAACCTTGTCCGCATCACCTAGCCGTCCGGCGTCAGCTGGTGGCCGGCCTACTTCTGCAATCAATGCCTCTACCCAAGTGCGCTACGAGGATCCGAATTTTACGCATCCGCCGGGGCTCAATTACTCTTTGCACACGCGCAAAAAGAGCATTGCGCTATTCTGGTCGCTCATTGTAATCGACTGCATCTTCACGCCCATAGCCCTGTACTTCGGCCTATGGTACGGAACCAACCTATCGCACAACGCAGTTTTCAGTATCAGCACGGGCACGCTAGGTTCCGTCTCTATTTTCGAATATTTTCTGCGGTTCCACCGGCTGTGGAAGAAAGGCAGCACATGTAGGGTCATTGGTGCAAGACGCTTCTATGTAAGTCCTTGGACGTGGCCTGCATAATTCTTCGACGCGCCACAAGTCCAACCCAAGTGTACTAACGTGGCGCAGTTGGACTGGTTCCACTGGAATCTCTCCGTGGCCTGGATAGCCGTCATGATTGAGCTCATCGTTGGCACTGTGCCCAAAGAGCCTCCCATTCGACTGCTTGCCATGCCCGTGGCGAGTATGTGCTTCGCTTTTGGCGTCGAGCTTCTTGTCATGGACATTGCGCGCATTGCCGGCTACAAAGCACCGATGCGCATCTCATCGCTACCTGCTGGATCTCCCCTGCGGCCAGGTATCTACTCCGTAATTGAGGATGTAGTGGCGGTCGATGGTGGTGGTGGCACCGAATTCCGACAGCGTCTAAACTTGCGGTATATGGCAAGCCACGACTTCCGCCAGATGCTGCACCGGCTGACGCTGTTCTGGGCATTTGGATCGTGCGCTATTGCAGTGGTGACGACAGTTTTGATTTTCACCATCCAAAGAGACGCCGCCTACGTGGTGAGTACCTGAACCCCTGAGTGCGCTATACATAGTCTTACCCTCGAACTCAGGTCGGCTGGACTGTACCTTTCATCTGGGCCGGTGTGTGGGCCTGGATCACCATCATCTGGGTGCAAAGGAGCCTCAAACACGAATACGCAAACTGGTCCGAAGTCAAGTGGAAGGCTTAATTCCCAGCTCGCACCCCAAAAGTCGGCGCGCGCCCGAGTGCACCATCGCGTCGTGTGGCGGTACTTCCACTCGAGTCAAATACTCGCGACACCACAAGGCCCTCTAGCGTTTGCGCACTGCGCTTGTTTTGATATTATTCGCCTTAGCCTTTTCTGCAATCTACTTGATTAGATCGATACGCTTTTGACGAAGAATGAGGGGTGAAATTCTCCACACCATGAATACCCCTTCAGGAGCCTTCATCGAGGCGAAGCACAGCACAAATGGTGAGCGGCGGCATCATTTGGTTTTTCTTCCTTGCTGTTATTTCTCTTTCTTTTTGGTATTTGGATACCACACGAATGACAAGAAGCGGACGGACCGAAAGTATGGCACATGATGATGATGTTGAGGAGGAGGAAGAGGAGGAGGAAGAAGAAGAAGAAGAAGAAGGGGAAGAAGAAGAAGAACAAGGAGAAGAAGGAAAGGCGCGGGGAAAGAAGCAAACACAAGACTCATGGAAAAAGCATACGGACGATACGATGGCATCGGAGAAAACACAGATTCAAGAGTTCCAATCATCCATCCCCTCTCCCGATAGATCTAACGCATCAATCGGGCTCGTTTACTCCGTGCTGGCAATTGGCGGGGCGGGATGGAGACGGCGGCGTGGCGTCTGTCGGTATGCCGGGGAGGCCAGCCAACCCGTGTGCAAGAAGAGGCGGTGAGATAGAGAGAGAGAGGAGGAAGCAAGAAAGAGGCAGACCAAACGACAGGCAGAGATTGAACGTCCCGATTGGGGGCTGGGAAGCAAAAGGCCATCGTTATCGACGGTGCCGTAGACGCAAGCAGGAGTAATATCGTGATTCACTGTACCATCATCAACCTTGTAAATTGGCGCATGGAACTTCCCATTCTGTCAATGTGAAAAAAGACACAAGACTCGTGAGGAACGATCAGGCGACGAGGAATCTCTATTTTTCGAAGCGCGTTATTGTACATGCCTGCCAACTTCCCTACACGCAACGTGCGAAATGCAAAGTGTGAGATGGAGATGAGGTGAGAGGGACGGAAAAGCGCAGGCGCTGCCTACGACCTGCTGCTGCGGCTGCCAACGTTGACTACATGCACCCTTCTGATCAACGCCTTCTTGTGCTTGCTTACTTGCGCCACCGCTCTGCTTTGCTGTAAATATTAATCTTTCAAAACGCCGCGGCCCATTTCTTTCACCCTTCTCATTCAAGAAAAACTGCTACCGGGCAACAAGCGCTCGCCTCATGCAGGAGTCATGTCAATTTTCTTCCCCTTGACGCTCTTCCACTCGACACAACACGCGCCCACCAAGCTCAGTACGCCCATGGCCACACTGACGTAGAAAGTCTGCGTCAGCGCATCATTGTAACTTTTGAGAACGGGCTGCAGCAAGTCCGGGAAGCGCGCCTTGATGACGGCCTGGATGTCCGTGGCGCCGGTGCCAAGCACCAAAGCCTGCAGCAGCTGGGTACTTTCGGGCACGTTGGCTTTGATGTTGTTGAGCAGCTGGTTTTGGAAGACGTTCTGACCGACGCTGATGAAGAGGGCGCCGCCCAGGGTTTGTGAGAACATCATGATGGCCGTGCCAATGGGCACGTCGGCGATGGGAAGCGCGGTTTGCGCGGCGATGAGCGTTTGCTGCATGCCGAAGCCGACGCCGGCGCCAAAGACGAATTGGTAGCCGATCCATTTGGCGTGGCCAGTGTTGACTTCGAGCGTGGTGAGCAGGCCGGAGCCGATGGCCATGAGAATGGACGAGGCGATCATGAAGGGGACGTAATAGCCGATAAGGGTGATGGAGACGCCGGCGATCATGGACACGACGACGAGACCGAGGATCATGGGGAGGTTCATAATGCCTGATTTGACAGCGGAGACGCCCTTGATGGCTTGGAACCAAAGAGGAAGCTAGGCGTTGTGTTAGCTTAGAGTAGATGGAGCGATGAACACGCTTTACTCACGTAGTAAGTCAGAATAAAGAAACCTGCGCCCAGAAGAGCACCAAAGTAGGCGCTCGCCCAAACAGTGCGGTTTTTGAAGACGCGCGGAGGCACCGTTGCTTTTTCCTGCTTCCAGTTTTGGATCGCAATGAAGATTGAGATGAGGACGCCAAAAAAGACAAAGCAGACGATGATGCGCCAGTTGCTCCAGGCGTACTTGGAACCTCCCCACTGCAGCGCGAGCAAGAGAGAGACGATAGCAGGCAAGAAGAAAAAAGTGCCAAGGAGATCGAACTCGGCCACTTTGTTCTTCCAGCCGACGGCAGTGTTCCTGACGACCTCGGGCGACTTGAAGAAGAAAACGATGAAGAGGGCGGCGATGAAACCAAAGGGCAGGTTGATGTAAAAACACCAGCGCCACGATACTTTGTCAGTGAAAGCGCCGCCCATTAAGGGGCCTGCCACACTGGCGATGCCATAGATGCCACCAACTGTCCCAACGTTAGATATGAGATGATTCGTAGAGTTTCAAGGGGATTTTACCGATGCCAGTGTAGGTAGGTCGTTGGCGCAGGGGCACCGTCTTGCTGACGATCAGAATTGCACCAGAAAAGACTCCGGCAGCTCCAATACCTGCCACAGCTCTGCCGACGATCAGCGCATTTGATGTGGGGGCAATGCCGCAAATGAATGATCCCAGCTCGAAAATGCCAAGGGCGATCAGGTATATCCACTTGATGGAGAAGAAGGTGTAGAGTTTGCCAAAGATGAGCTGGAACGAGCAAGTCGTCAAGAGGTATGCCGAGCCGTACCAGCCCACATCGCCCAGCGCCTTGAAGTGATCTGTAATTCTCGGTATCGCCGTCGCAATGATAGTATTGTCCTAGGTAGCAGGGGTCAGAGGGCATGATGATGACGCAAACGAAAAAAAACCGCCGTCAGCTTACCAGCGCCATACAAAAGACGGTCAAACACAGAGCAATTGTAATGAGGGAAAGCCTCCAAGCGCGTGGGTATTCCGCACCGTTCTCATCCAGTTCAACGTCTGCGTCGTTGCCGCTCAAGGCTCTTTCCGTGGTGGCCGCGGCCAGCGAGCCCCCGGCGCCAATGGCGGCATCCCTGAGAGAGCGCAATGACTTTTGCGACTTGACATGCTTCAGCGATTTTTGCGAAGGACGTGACGTTAGAGACTTTTGGGATTGCGCATATTGGTCGCCTGCGCGGAGTTGGGTTGCAGTGTCGCAGGGTTCTTTCTTCTCGTTCAGAAAGTTGTAACTTCTCTCATTCTCTGCTGGGCGCTGGCTCTTTCCTTGGTCAGAAGGCGCAATGGTGGAACGTGTCGAGGGCGGCCTGCCATCTCGGGTTGAGACCTCTGCCGTGTCGACAGATGCAGCGGGTTGCTTTTCGCGGGCTACGTCTTCGGAGGATTGCTCAGAGACATCCACTGGATCGGTATATGGAGGGTCAACCATGGCAACGGGGGCGAAATAGAGTTGACAGCGGTGGCTAGGACAAAGCGGAAGCCAGGAAAGGGATGGTAGGTTAACAGGCAAGGGCGAGGGTGAAAAGAGTCCGGCAGAGGGGGTAGTAGGAGCTATGCATTATAACAGGAAGATGGCAAACGCGACGAGAGAGGAGAAGCTGCAGTGGGCAGTGGCAGGACGGATAGGGCTGGATCCGAGGGCGGCAGGGCATCGTGCTAGAGGAACCGCGTCCAGGCCACAGTTGATCAGATGCCGGTAGTAAATAGAGATGAGTGTTTCTGACCTATCAGTCGTCTCAGCCAAGGGCAGCCGGCCACTCGTCGTCGCCGTCAGCTTTACGCCAGGAGTATTCTCTCCGTCAACACCACGTCTCTCTGCGACGATCCCAAGATGCTGCCTGCGTGCCTGTAGCTGTGCGTCTGCGTGCGCGTGCGCGTGCGCGTGCGCGTGTGCGTGTGCCTTTGCCTTTTGCTCGCCGCCTTCGCATCTCAGTCCTGTCTAGGTATAGGTAGTAGGTTGGGTCTATACGCCCGACTCCGTACTTGACGCCGGATCATTGGTCAGATTCAACCATTACTCGTTGCATTCAGAGCCGCGCTACCCCAGAGTTTGGCATGGCAAATCTCTTTTCTCTGTTCCGCTCTCTTTTCTTCTACTCTGTCATACAGGCACAGCAGAGAGTCGCTATCTGTCGCAGGACCACGAGTACTCGCCTTCAGCACGCCCTGTGACGCTCTATGGCGAACACATCTTCCCGACCCCAACGGACGGGCTTGCGCTCTCGTCCAACGGAAATGGGCGAAACAAGCCAAGGCTTCAACCACATCACCGTCTCCTCAGCATGCGCATAGTCGTCTGCTTTCAGCCCTGTGCATGCCTGTTTCGGCCGCAGCATGGGCCCGTGGAATACTGTCCGCCTGCTTTGCTGCTCGCTTTCGCTTTCGCCGCGGCTCATGGCGTAACGTGGCACAAGTCGTCCCAGCCCGAATCCTTTCGCTTCTCAAGCCAGGCTCTTCGACAAAGGCCGATGGCTCTCCTGACTCTGCCGTCTGCCGCGTACAGTTGATAGCTGCTCCTGGGCTTCAGTACTTCGAGTGCCGTCGATTTTAGGTGCTCTGCAATAGCGCTTAGCCTTCTCCGCACTGCTTGGCGTCCCGCATCACTAAATCCTCTTGCTGATACCCTGTCCACTTGGCGTGATTCTACTCCCCCGTTGGAAATGCACGTTGCCGTTCGCGCAGCGCCGCCTCATTCCTTACTTGCTCTGGTAACACCTTCAAGATCGTCGACCATGGTTTGACGACGGTCACGGCAGTCATGACGCTACAAAACGAACAGAATGATAACTGAAATGCGTATACCAGACTAAAGCGGCCCGTCTTTCAGGGGCCGTTTTCTGGTCGGTCCATTCCTTGGCATTCTACCCTCCGACCCTCCGCTACGCTTTGGCATGACATCGACAGGATAGTCTCTTTGGGCGGCTTGTACTGTGTCGGCTCACGAAATCCCCAGTCGTTCGCGTGCAGGCCTTTGCCCTGCCGAGACATCGTGCAGGAAATTCGGCTGCAAGTTCCAAGATCTCCAAACAGCCAGCGAGCTGCCTTGGTCTTTTTTTTTTATTAAAATTCCAAAATGTCTTTCCAAATGCGGCCTTTTGCCTTTCACGTTCCTCTTGCTTTGTCGCTGCGATGCGATGTTGATGAAACCGGCCGGCTTGTTCAATGTTCTTGAGCCATGGCAACAATCAAACTCGACGTATTGTCGTCGGTCGCCTGCGGGAGATCGTCGAGGGGACCGAATCACGAACCTACGTAAACTCCGACCAGGCCACCGACATAACCTCGCAGACTCCCCACCCTCCCCGCAACACAATCCTTCAACCTTGACCCCACCTAGTCCGAGACAACGCCAAAATGAGCTCTCTATCTCTGTTGCACGATCCGGACTGGAAGGATGTCGAGCCCATCCCTCTCGACGAGGGCGGCCCCAACGCCCTGGCTGCCATCGCCTATCCCGAGGTCTATGCGGAGAAAATGTCCTACCTGCGCGCAATCATGGCCAAAAACGAGATGAGCGAACGAGCCTACAAACTCACCGAAGACATCATCGGCCAAAACCCGGCTCACTACACTGTGTGGTAAGCTGTTACTAGTGAAGCTGAGCGCTGCCTACATTGCTGACCATCACACCACAGGCTTTACCGTGCCCGCATCGTGTTCCACGAGAACAAGGACTTGCACAAGGAAATATCATGGCTCAACGACGTCGCCCGCGATAATCTCAAGAACTATCAGATCTGGCACCATCGTCAGACAATCATCAATAAGATCGACTCTGCAAAAGGAGAACAAGACTTTATCAAGACCATGCTGCAAATGGATACCAAG
This sequence comes from Phyllosticta ampelicida, assembly GCA_020351975.1. Classification (NCBI taxonomy): domain Eukaryota; kingdom Fungi; phylum Ascomycota; class Dothideomycetes; order Botryosphaeriales; family Phyllostictaceae; genus Phyllosticta; species Phyllosticta ampelicida. The sequence goes on along the minus strand of JAIFKG010000254.1, from coordinate 1,948 downwards.
AACTATCATGTCTGGAGTTACAGGCAATGGCTTGTACGGCGCTTCGACCTGTTCGAAAAGGGTGAGCTCGAGGCGGTAGAAGAGTTGCTCGACCAAGACGTGCGCAACAACTCGGCTTGGAACCACCGCTGGTTTCTTGTCTTTGGAGGCAACTCGGACAACCTGGGCCAGAGAAAGATATTGGACCGTGAAATAGAATACGCCAAGGAGGCGATCAAGCGGGCACCGCAGAACCAGAGCCCGTGGAACTATCTGCGTGGGTTGTTGCAACACGCTTCTCTACCCAAAGCAACGCTCAAGGACCTGGCCATGGAGTACGCCAGTGTAGATGAAATCGACAAGATTCGCTCAAGCCACGCTTTGGATTTGTTGTCTGAAGTGTACGCCGAAGAACAGAGCAAAGAGCAGGCAGGAAAGGCGCTGGAGTTGCTGGCGCAAAAGTACGATCCTATCCGCAAAAATTTCTGGAAGTACCGGAAAACGTTGTTGGACCAGCCACAGGCTGTTGCATGAGCTGGAGGACTGGGCTAAAGATCACTTTGTACGATACTCCTCCACAAAATGGAGATTACTTCACTGATTCAGTGGAAGCATCTGCTGCTTTGCTCGTGAGGCAAGGCCATTTGAGAGCATGGCTGTCTCTTTTCCGTGCTGCAGCTTCAAGTACTTCTCGAGCACAGCTCGCGTCTTTGTCCAAATACGCAGCTAAAATGTTGATATTGTGCAGCTCTAGATCTACAAGCCCCGCCGTAGAATTATGTTCTGCTCGCATTATCGCCTCTGATTTTGCAAGACAGACTATTGTCCATCATCCCGAGCAATAGAACAACCAAACGGCCTTTTTGTCACGAGAACTTTGAGGGACTGCAAGATACTTGACGAAAAGGGAAAAAGAAAGCACAGAGCAGACATCGCCAAGCAAGATGACGCACATCTTCGCCATCCCTCTCTGTTCCTCTCGCCATTTTTAACAAATTGTCGCCAGCTACCCTGCATGTCGGGGGCAAGGAGCAAAAGGACGCAGAGGCGCGTGGGTTCATGCCCCTCTCTAGGATCGTCATACGCCAAGGTGGTTGATTTAAGCCAAGCAAGAAGGCATTACGCTATCAGAATTGGAGCAGACCGCCATCCAGGGAGTGCAGGGAGCCACTTGCGTTGCCCGCAGGCTTGGTCTCTAGCGCACGCTATGGCGATCGTCAGCGGTTCTGTCGGGATGATCAGGAAGAAGGTCAACAAAACCTTCTCACAACGCCAGCGTCAGGACTCGGACATGCACGATTTGCATCGACCCTGCTTCGTATCTGATGCGCGCAAAAACGATCCGGCTCGCATTTGTCGATGTTGGACTGGACACCAGAAATGCACCTCCAGCGCTGATTCAGTACAATAGTGCTGGCATATCTCCAAACAATCAGTGATTCGGCACAGCGGCAGGTGAGGCTGCCTGGCGTTGATTTCCAAAGACGCGTTAGCTCCCGGAACGGGTCCTACCAACCTAGCGTCGTGACGCGGCTACAACCGGCTGATCTAGAAGTTTGGTACGCCGCAGTCGGGGGGTGGGAAAGAAGCTCATGGGAAGCGAGGCATACGAGGCGGAACAAGTCTAAAGTCAGACGGCAGGACGTAGTGACCGACTCGACGGCGAGTTTTGGACGTCGATGCGTGCGGTGGCTGGAAGTCAGACGGCCACATACTCGGGCTATGATATAATGGCCAGAGGGCCGCCATCGTTCGTTGTATGTTACAAGACATTCTTTGCTGGCCTCATCTGGGTTATTTCACCGCATCGGTCGAAGACTTTCAGCAAGTGAGGAATAAGGTGTGTTTCGATCGCCTCGACGCACCGCTCTCTCTGATAAAGCTGCCTGCCTAACTGCTCACCAGTTTACCTTATCAGGAGGTATGCCGCTCTTCTTTCTCCTGCATCTCTTTTCTTTCCGTCCCACCG
>JAIFKG010000253.1:0-14841 GCA_020351975.1 Phyllosticta ampelicida | reverse complement strand
CCCCCATCCGAATTAGGAGTACCCCCACGATTGTGTGGTTTGTTGCTAAGTACTTATCCAGATGATGACTCGCGCGCGCGTGATGGTCCTGCTGATTGTCGTACTAGGAAGCCGTTGGACGTGCAGGGGTGCATTAATAAACGCTGATGTCCTCCGGCTATCAACACAGCTCTACGGATCAATGAGATCGGTCTTGGAGCCTCCTTCACGATTACGTAGACGCGTGGAGCAGTGCCAATGGTGGGGGAAAAGACGTTACTCCACAGTGTTAGTCAATCTGGGGTGCAGGGGCTGTTGCTAAGTTAAGAGCTTTGGCTCACACAAGGGTTGGTTTTCAACCAAAAGAAGTGCGCAAGGGAAATTTTCGTATCTCATGGTTGGTCATTAGGGTATGAATCGCTCTCTACTCATCTCTTATCATTCTCTTTCGCATAATGCTTCCTGAGAGCGAGGCAGAGACTCTCTTGCTCTTTTCCCGTATTCGACAATTCCCTGTGCTAGTAGCTGCACGGATCCGGGTGTCTTAATAGCCTCCAAGTTCAAGGTTGCTTGGTTCGCTCCTGGTAACGATCCAAAGCCAAGTAATATTGGTTCGATACGTTTGCAGACAGGGAGGATGACGAAATGGCTTCGCCGGGGCTCAGAGTTTCGCGCACGTGCAGGAAAAGACCTTCTGAGATGGCGACATGCCCGCGCATGCATCCTATCGTGTTCCAGAAAACTGGTTTCTCGAGCAGCATCTCTTATCATGGATGGTCGCGTGCCTCTTCAGTCTGGTTGCTTGCGTTCCCGCCGTTGACGGTCTCTTCTCCGAGCACCTTGCTGGCTGCCATAAACCTGTAGAGAGATACAAGTTAATTCCATCTGAATATATGAAATTCTCGACCCTCCTTCGACGTTGTCTAACTGAAGAGGGTCCACTCGATCCTTCCACAGGGCTTCCAGGTTTCCAACGTACATTCCACCACAGTATCCTCCCAGACCGCGCATGCTCTCGGACTGGACAGCCGTCATTCGAAGCAGGTTTTCGAGATCCGAAATGTTGGCCGTCAATTGAGCGAGCTGGGAGTGGAGGTGGGACAGCTGCCGCGGCTTCTGCGAGGACGGCATCGTGCTGTGACGCGGATTGCTGCCAGAGTGCTGACGAGGGACTCCGGACATGTTGATGCCGTGAGAGGTCGGATAAGGCAAGGACTTTTGGAAGGCTTTCTGGTGTGATCGCTGGAAACGGGAAAGAGGCAGAGGACGGTGGCTGGTAGACAGGGGTTATACTGTGGGAAAGCGTCGACTGTCGCAAGAGAGCGGGAATTGTTGTTTACGGTGTTTGCGGAGTTAACTGTGGGGTGGTGCAAGCTCGCCAATAAACCACCTGGACCTCCACCATTTCGCTCCCCCATCTTCAGACTTCAACTCCATCCCTCGACTCATTACCCAGGAAATGTCAAACGCAAATACTATTCGACTCTGGGTGCTCACTGGAAGTGTTGCGGCCATCACCGTATCGGGTTCTATTTACGGTGCCGGCTTGAAAACGCAAAGCCAGCAAAGTCAGGTAAGTCCTTGATAAGAGCCATGGCAAGCCTAAACACCCCGAAGCAGACTCCCTCATCTCGAGGGCATTCCAAGTAGTCGCTGACATTTTCTCTCAAGGCACGCAGGGCTGCACAGGAAGTGCCTGTCGAAGCACGCATTGCTGGTCTTGAACAGAGGCGAGCGCAGTTGCTCAAACAAAAAGCTGGTCTCGACAAAAAGCTCGCGGAAATACGTGCGCGCCGAGTCAGTTCATCCAATTCCTGAGCCATGAGGCAAGGCTACCCACCAACTCGATCACCACCGCGAAATACCACGCATCTGTTGTTATCCGCATCACAACCGGACGAACTCCTTTAGCACACCGCAACATCGTTGAGTCGCTGGGGTGTACACCGCTGCATGTTGGACGGATGGAAAGCTATACGAAACGCCAGCCGCAAATCATCCGATGCCCTTGCGTGGCGCTGCCAGCCATCGTCATGGGGCCTCTCTTCGGGTCTTTAGAAGGCCCTGTCGCGGTTAGATGGCCGTCACAACGCACCCTACGTGGAGTTGGGGTAGCGGGGTAGGATGCAGCCAAGCGAAAAGCATGCCAACGGGGCATCCGCTCCGTGCCGCGAGATTTCCATCGGCTGGGAGACGGCCGAGCAAGTGACCGGCGAGTTGTCTCGAGTGATCATTGCCACTGGACGCCTTCAACGGAGCAAGCGTCCTCATGGGTGCTTTTCGAAGCTGTGATTGACTCTTCTGGACATGCAGCGCGCAAACTCTCGGTCCGTCACTAAAAAGGAATTACTGCCGCTTCGTCATGGCTTCGTGCAAGTGGAGGGAGGTACTCCCGGGGTCTTTGGTTTTGGATCATGAAATCCGCGGACATTCTCCGGATATCAATCTCCATGCGGCTTGTTGCGGTTTAGGGGATACTGAGATTTATGCAAGACTCCTGTGGACTCCAGTCTGCGCGAAGTTACTGAATTTTCGGTCATTCCCAATTGTCGCAAGTCCCACAGAAGCGGAACCTGAGTGGTATTGTGTGGAAGCCGCGACTCAAGCACTGCCTCTTGGAGGAGAAACCATCGGAGAGGATTCCTGCCTTTCCCGCCTGAGAATTCAATATGTGATGGAAGTGGAGACCGGTTCATCGACGTTTTCCAAGTGTAGAGACAAGAAATCTCTTGAGAAAATCGTCGAGGAACGATTGTTGACATGTATGATCAGAGGAGGACGGAGCTGTCTTATTAAAAGAACAAATTGCCTTTAAGGTCAGCTTGGCGTGAAGACGAGCAGTATCAGAGCGTCAAAGACCTTTGTCAATCGAGCATGTCTGGGCTGTCACTGAAATCTCTCTCATGTGTTCCACGAATGAAAGGACAACTGATCTGAGTCTTGGCCTTATCAGTGATAGCCAGAACATAAAAGGAAATAAGCCACATGACGACGGTCGACTAAGCTACGGAGCATCACAGTAGACTACACAAAGCCAGAGGGGCCTGGATACGTGTTCTGCCGCATTGGAAATTTCTATGCCGTGAACTTCTCTTGGAAGACTGAGAGACCTGTGGATCTGAAGAAGAAGAGTACGAGCCTATCCGTCTCATGATCTACTACAAAGTGAGAAGCCATGGTCTCTGGAGCTGCATATCTGATGTGTAGCCGCAGGGCTCGAGGTGTTTGGGGTCCTTTCGAAGTCTCGCTTAACCTACAAGCAGCGACTGCATCTTGAACACGCCTCCGACTTGCCGTATGAACGGGCGACATAGAATCTACTTGCTAAACCTACCGTCGGCAAGCAGCTGCTGCATGTCTCGATGTGCGCCATGAGCCGTTGGAAAGCACATGCGGGTCGCCTCTACCATCGCGAAGCTCAAAGATATCAAACGCATCTTCCTTGTCAAAATCTCCGACGCTTACGTACCTATCGTGGATTCTCACTATCACCGCTTCATTATTGGGAATGCTTCGAGTAGTATTAAGCGCCAATCTGGTGGTGACGTCCATCACGTTCTAACATGCGGAAACTTTCGGTGTGAGAGACATCCAGGGCACACATGTTGCACTTTGAGGACCAACGCGAGTTGGTCAGGGGTCATCTCCAAGCATTTAGACTTATCTGGAGCGCAAATAATCTTTTCCACGGAAGTTGTGGTCTTTACGGCTGCTGTCATCACGCTAACCAGAGACGTGAGCTTGCTTGCGGCCACCACAAAGATAAGATGTGGAACGGCAACTATGCACTCTGGATCTTCAGGTAATACAAACATCTGGCGATTATACATCAACAGCTCCTGTACAGACAAACTCTAAATACGGCTCTTTATGAGATGACCTGAATCATTCGTGATGCCGATAAATCCACATCATGCACGGCCAAATCCAACCAAGGACACTTTTCTGATCCACAACACCCTCAATGGCGTCTCGTCCAATTGCCTAGCCATCCACTATGGACTCCCTCCCTGGCCTTTGGTTTTCCGCGACACAAGCATGGTACTATTCGGCTGCATTGTTGGTCTCAATTTGGCTGCCAAAGGATGCCCAAATGCCTCAAATCGTTCAACTTCTACTTCGATATTTGCTCGTGGAGCGGTGGTCGTCTTCTTCTTGCTAAGATTTCGCCTTTCTAGAGAATCACATATTTGGTTGCTACCGGTCACGCCGGCTGAGTTCGTAAAGTGGTGGCACCCTTCAAACTCGTCACGAAGTTCTCTTTGCTGCTAAAGAGACTTGAGGAACCAAGGCAGTGAATGTTGTCGTTCAGTCTATTCCGAGAAGTAACGTCATGTTCGTGGATCTGGAACTGGGAAGCATTTATGTTAGCGTACGATTCATCGCCGTCTTGACGGAATCTGATCAAGTGGTTACCTCCCTGTTTTTGAGGATCAGCTCAGGCAGTGCCATAAATCAAGATAGCGCTATTCTCGCATTGCCGTCTCGTTGCGTTTTTCTTTCTTCTGAAGCTTTTCCCGTAGAGCCAATGGCCAATGTCCAATCGCCAATGCCCTCGGTGCTCTCTCCAATTCACGAATCAACGGCAGCCCGGGTCGTGGATGCATAACTGCGTCAAGCGGGAAGACATATGGCATGTTGTCGTCTTGGCAATTGCTCCTTGGAGCTGAAGCTGAAGCTGTTTGAGCCCAGTCTCGGGCGGGCATGCGACAGGTCGCGCAGAAGCGGGCCGGTGGTCAGATCGCTGTACGGCTGCATCCCACTTTTACAAATCGAACAGCTGCAGTTGGCGAGGGTTTTGTGATGGGCAGGTGGTGAGGTGGGATTAAAGACAGGTGGAGAGTCAGGCAAGCAGCGGTGGTGCCAAGTGATTTGCGCCGAGGGAACCGGGCGGACTGGATTCCAGAAGACGAGCGGAAGCGCGGGAGAAGCCATCGTCGAAGCTCCCTCGTCCCAGCACGCCGCCTGGGTAGCAGTACCTTGGCTGGTGTACTATACACACCTCACTGGAAGCAGCTCTTTAGCCGCGCCCATCTCGCTCACTTCGCCATCAACACCATCACCCTATCCTCATGGCCGCCCTCGTTGACCGCCGTGCGCGTCCCATTTCTCGCACAGACAGCCACTTGGCGGCGTGCATCTGCGCCTGCAGCAGCTTCGCCTCAGCTATCCGTATCAACAGTCCTACTCTGCCCGACCAGGGTGCGGCCCTGTTTGCCTACTAGCCGTGATCCAGTGCAGCAACCAACCTCCCGGACGCTTGCTACACCTCTCTTCTTGCCTCTTCTCTTGCCCCTTCTCTTGCCCATCATGACCTGCCGGTCCGACCTGGCCCTGGAAGCTTTGATTTCTCCCAAAAGCCGCTCGCCCCTGAATGCACGCGCGCGATATCGGGCAATGAGCGGTGTATGCTGCGAGCGCTGCTCAGGCCTCGTCTGCTGCCAGTGCCTCGTCTGCCGTGTCGGCAAGAAGAAATACGTTGCTGCCTCGCAAAACAACCGACCCGTTCCCCAACGTCGTCACCGCCGCCGCTGCACCCCACGCCCAGCGCCCCAGGTGCAACATGCCCTTTGGCTGGCGCAGGAGGAACGCGCCTGATCAGGATGCCACGATTGAAAAACCTCCCGGAGACAACCGCTCCAGAAAGCGCGACTACCTCCGCCAGTTCTTTTCTTCCTTCACAAAAGAGATACAGGAGCGATGGCAGCTGCGAAGGCCGCCCACCCCCGCCGAACATCCTCTCCACGTTGGTGCCCCTCTCCGCATGCTTCCAGCACGCGCTGATGTTTGTTTCCAAACAGCAACAAGATTCTCCACCCCCACCGCGCCGCAAATCCCTCGTTCCCGAGCCCGTCAGAGGCACCCTCAAGAAGCGTCGCCGCTCGAGAGCTACCCTGACCAAGCTCAACCATGACAGAACCGCCGCCGCTCCTTCGGCCCGTTCAATAAGCGAGACGCTTGTCACGTCCGCCATTGACGACGTCGACGACCACGTCGATGATGCCCAGTCTGACGTCCTACCGGAAGAGCGTTCGAGTCTCGACCAAAGGGGTGCGTATTGGCCGCCGCCTCCTCCCAATCCATGTGGTCCGGTCTCTGAAGGGAAAATAGGACAAGGAGAGGTGCAACGGGTGGAACAAGATGCTGACACCATGGATACTGTAGGTTTGACCGCAGAAGATATTCCCAAGCTCTTTTCTGGTGCCCCAAGATTCGCTGTCGAGAGGACTAAAGGCCGACGAGCGCCAAGAGTCGACTTCCCCTATGATCAAGATAAAGACGCGCTGGACGTGTCGGATTGTCCCCGGCTACCCCACGCAGCGTTTGCAACCGCAACCCTTAGGCCTCATCTCTGCGGTGCTGGTTCACAGGATTCCGGATCAGGACCGCTCATCGGATACGAAATCGACGTCGTGGAGGTGCCAAGCATGCTGAGTGCTCAAGGGCTCGAGATCGGTACAATAGGAGTCGAACACTTTCTCGAGGAGGCCAAAGCGGACCGTTTCCTGACACAGGAGGAGGATGAAGAGGCTTTCTTGAACCGCGAGTTGCTGCAATCGGCCCCGGAAAAGCTAGGAATCAAGTGGCTGGACCAACGGTTCATTTACGAAAGATTGATGGAATTGAGTTGTTGCCACCAGACTTACCGGGAAAGCGGCGGGCAGACAACCATTTTGAACACGCAGTCGACGGGAGAGCTCTACGCCCACCTTTTTGGCAAATTCTTGATGCCCCCGCGGTTTGATGGTTCAACCGGAGATCCTACCGGCCTCAAGGTGCAAATCGAGACTCTGATCCGGATCCTGAGGACCAAGGGGATTTGGCGCGATTTCAGCACTGTCGAATGGCGGATCCGGCTGGGTCAACTTTTGTGGGAAGTCGGAATTGGGGAATCTGAAGAGGAGCATTTTGGCGGACCATGCGAGCGCGATATGTTGCTTCTTCAGATCTTGTTGGCCTCAGAGTTGCTTCTCCGGCTCGACGCGATATCAGGGTTGAGTGTTCAGGAGGTTACGGACGAGCTACATTTGACGGCGGCGGAAGTTCGTAATTTCGCTAACATGAAGACCCGCAAAACTGACTGGGACCTCGTACTGGCCAGACGCTTCATGGAAAATGTCGAGATTATCGAGGAAGAACCGGCGCCGCTGACGCCAAAGCGAAGAGGATTCCTAGCGGCCTTGAATTACACTCGCATCGAAGAGTATGACGAACCTCGAGAAACCGAATTCTGGTTGAAGCCAAGACACCGAGATCGGCAGCTTTCTGGTCTCCTGTTCTTTGCACAGTCGTTGGGTTGGGCCAATTTGTCCGAGCTAACTTCGAGCCTGACTGCAAAACTGCAAGACGTTCCAACACCCGCGACGACAAGCATCTATGGCACCCCGCTGGCTACTCCACTTGCTTCTCCACGATCCGTCAAAGATTCAGGGGGTTACTTTGATGATGTGTTCAGGCGTCCAGACCTCAGCAGGTTGGCCAGCAGCCGCACCGTGCAGCTACAGCCATCGGTCACACCCCCTCCGCCATCGTCATCATTCAGACCTCTGCTGCTGCGTAGAGACACTTCTACACGCAGCAATGATAGCAAGCCTCCAGATATTGGTGGTTGGCTCAGCCGGACCTACCTCTCTGGCTTGGTGCTTCCTGGTGAGCCAATATCTCACCTTCTCATGTCCACCTTGTTGGAAAATGACAAGCTCGCTGTTGCTGCATTGGGTGACTCGGCAAACTTATACGGCGGCTTCTTGTACTCTGGACGTAGCTGGTGGAGCAAGAGCTGTGTTATTGGAAGAGTACTTGGTGCAGTTGAAGGTGCAAAAGAGTGTACTGGGTGGATAAGTACACCGTGTGTACCGGAAGGCTTTCATGACATGTGGGTCGATGTCGTGAATGCCATCATCCCCCCCTCACAGGGCAAGAAGAGCAAGGCAAGAATCGAGCAAGCCGACCAGATTGCAAAAGACTCGGATTATCTTGGAGGAAAGCAGTTTGATGCTGTTTCTGAAGATGACTTGAATGTCCCGAGAGATCTTTACGAGATTGCCGTCTCGGATATCAGATTCACCAAGCTTGCCCTCAGTCCGGAGACGCCACCGCCGTCGCTGGAGACTCATGATAGCGACATAGACGACACGCCAACGCCGACATACTCGGCCCACCTAACCTTCACCTCGCCCGAGAGAAGCACGACCTTGGCCCTGACATATGATGTCAACTTCATCGCCGCCTTCCCCTGCATACCAACTCCCAACAACAAATTCCTTCGCCTTTGCCGCGGCGCCGTCAACGACAATAGTGGCACCAGCACCAGCGGCAACAACAGCCCATACCCCGACGGCCGTCACGACTCGACGACGCCGTATCCTCCCGAGTTTTCCCCACCTCGAAAACTCTCGTCGCGCCGCTTCCCCGCGCACCCGCTGCATGCGTCGCACAAGTTCCGCGTCGTATCGCCGCTGGAGCTGCTCGCCCAGTCACACCGTAACTCGCCTTCATCGAGCAGCATCAGCTTGCTTGACGAGACAGCCGCGTCGGGTGAGGTACTCGTCGTTGACGCGCGCACGCCCAGGAGCTTGGAATCGACGGCTACCTCTGCCTCTGATCTGGCGCTGCTTGCGCGCGCCTGGTGTGCCGACCGCGGCGAGAACGCGCTCGTAAGTCGCGTGGGCCGCACGTGTTTGGCGTGCTGTGTAAGAGAGGCGAGAGCTGTCGGAGTGAGGGTCGTTATCAGGATGTAGACGATCGGTCGAAGAGACTGACAACCGATCGCGAACTTTTGAGATGAGTGATGGTGGAAATAATGTGTAATACCCAGGCGAGCGGCCGGCTGCTTGGTTGGGAAATGAGAAACAGGGGGCGAAATTCCGTTGGGGACACTTTTGGATCCTTGGTCAGTCGACTGGCCTTCGGCTGAAGCGGTCGTTTTCTTTGGTGTGTATTGGATGGGTCAGGGTGCAGTGGACGAAGAGCCGTGTTGTGGAGTTCTTCATATCGACTTTCATTGGGCAGTGGTAGTCAGTTGGTTGGCATTGGAATAGGGATAGGAGTAGCGGGTTGGTGGATGGCTTGAATGGGGTGGGTAGCAGGTATACGGAGGCCAGTGGGGTCGAGGGGTGTCTCAAAAAATAATCCTTAGTCTTGGTGGGTAGTGTATGTAGGATGTGGAGACAAAAAGAGGGCTTTCTTTCTTTCTTTTGATTGAGGCATCTTGATGTCCGTCTCGTGCTTCTTCGATGGTGTGCTCGCTGCGATTTGGCTTGACTTGACTGGAAAAGCCTGAAATGGTCGTGGCGCAGCACTTTGACGGATTGGTGGCGGAATTTTCGCGTGGGTGTCTACCTCGTGGCTGCTCGCTGTCTACTATTTCTTTTAAGCCTGTGATGGAGTGAGACTGCCGGGTCGTGGGCATCTCCTGCTCAGCCTCTTCATGTGAGAAAGACGATGAAAAAAGGAAGGAGGGAGATCATTGCCGTTTGAGAATTGACTTTTGGCTAGAGGAACCAGTCTTTTCCCTTTCTGATTCCTGATGAACGGTATCTGCTGTTCGGCTTCCGCAAATTGGAAAAGAAGAGAGACAGAGAGGGGTGAGTGATGAAGATGAAGGACGTAACGGACAGTGAAGCGTGAGAGCAAGGGATGAAGCGACAAGTTGTTTTCGAAGTCCTGTTATGAAAGCAAAGTTGAGACTTATCAATGATATATTAAATTAGTACTCGTCCACTAATTGGGAAAGTCTTTGCTTCCGGGTCCCTTCGAAAACTTGAGTTCTTGCAGTTTCCTCGTCGCTGGCTGTTGCACTTTCCTTGCTCGTGTGTTTGGAGAAGAAAACTCGGTGCTGGGCCCTAGATGTACTTGCTCTCGACTACATTTGGATTGATGATGACGCCGGCATCGCCATGGTTTCTCTACAGAAAAAACGAGGAATTGATGATCAGTAACGGATAGAATCTAGCATTCAACGTTCCCGAAAACCGTAATCGGATGAAGATCGAATATCGAGAATATGGTTAAATAGAGCGCTGCGCTGGATTGCAAATAGCCTAGTCCCTCGATCGATCGACTCTGCAGATAAATGCTTTGGCTACGCCTACAGACATCGGACAAGTATGACGCAGAAAATCATAAATTCGACCGGTTTGGACAAGAGAGCCAGAAACTGGAAGCACGTAGTCCGTCGAAGAAGCCAACGTCACATTGTCGAGGGAGGATTAAATAAGCACTTTGATCAGCGACCTACATACAAGTTGCTCCTATGAACTAATAGGAGCGCCGCACCATGACTCCTCGGCGTCACCCTACGATAAATGTTTGCGTGGCTTTTGTTTGGAGGTGTGAGGAAAGACCGAGAAAGCATGGATGATTTGCGCAAAGTCATGACAGATCCCTCTTTCAGGGCACAGGAGTTCATTGATATGGATTGATTTAGCGCCAGGCTGGCCGCGCTTGCCGAGGCACGGGCCACTGCACCTCACGAAGGGTATCTGGCGGGCCTGCGCCGCCTACATGTAGGCAACCAGACATCTCTTACGCGTTGTGCCGCGGCAGAACTGTGTACACATGATGCCCCTGAAGCCCACAGGGTGTATACCCACTCTATCGGTCAAAGCTTTCCCTTTTCCAGTGACGCGTATAAGATGTGCAGGGAAGGAGGCAAGCGAACAATCGGAGAGAAGACAAAACAACGAGGAACAAACAAAATAGTGGGGGAGAAGAGCTTACGCAAAGAAACGAGATCCCGAGCTCCACTTAGCAAAGGCTTCCACCCCTGGCGCAGCTCTAAGGGCAGATTTTACTGGATCTGGGCAGATTGCTGGTACGACGCGTTCGAAGGGTGGCACGGCTTGTTTTACAGAAAGCGAAATGGACAGGTATCTTGCGCTCGCCGCATTGGCACTGTAGTTCAGCATCCCGATGTTGGAAACGCTCGCGGTACATAGCAAAGTTATCGTGGGCAGATCGCGCAGCAAGCAAGCGGCCGAGAGTTGGCCGGGGGAGAGAGAGAGTTTTGTTGGCATGGTGTTATTGAGTTGTATACCTAGTTGAGTATATTGTTCAGGGCAGTTTTCTTGCCAGTATCTCTTCGCTGCTTCGTAATGCCGTTGGCAAGGTGTCGCGCCCGGGCAATAGTTGCTGTCTGACGGGTAGTTAGCATCTGGCAAGCCCCCTTGGCGAGTTGGTCAGTTAGCTCATTGCCCGTGATGCCCACATACGAGGGGCACCACCTTATATCAACTGGCCCGGGGGTAGCATTGCGTGCCCTCTCTCGCGTGAGCCATTTCTGTTTGCAGATCTGGAACTCCAGGATCGCCTTGGCGCTGCTATCAGTTGGGGTTCCTGTATAGAGGTGTATAGCTGCCTTCTCATTGTCTAAGCAAACGGTTAGTCTTGTTGCACACCTTACCATGAAGTGTGCTAGAGCGGTCCTCACTCTTGCAAGTGCTGATACGACTTCTGTGTCGTATACCTCTGCTAGCTGGCCAAGGGGAACTTGTCCTCGTGCGATCTCTTGTGCTCCCCGAAAAACAGTATCCTGCGCCCGCGTTGCCATAGTTATCCAAGGAGCCGTCAGAGAAAACAATGAGGTCTGGGGCCGGCTGGTCCTGACACATGGGGATTTGTAGAGATAATGTCCCGGCGATGACAGACGGCTGGCAAGGTCGAATGATGGCTCCGGCGCCGGAGTCGGCACCGCGTTTGTCGATTGATTGATAGCTTGGCGTAGCGTGGGGGCCCCTCGCTCGCGTGAGAAGTATCTGCGCAGTTGCCTAGTATGGCATCAAAAAGCAAAAGCTATGGCTCCGTGGCGTCTTTGAGACAGAAAACGAGAAGAAGCAACAAGCGGACTGTGTAGAACTCAGCACTCAGAATTATTCCTCGGCTGGCATACAGATGGAATAAGTGTTGCGCGTTAGGCGGCGTTGGAGGCGCCGCACGACTCCAGGTGAATGGTGTTTGAAAGCTGATAGAAAGACAGTAGGGATCTCGTCTTGAGAACGACACACTGCACAGAAAGAGATGTCGGGCACACGCACAGTTCCAACAGCCCGGTAGAGACGGAGCTGAAGTGCCGTGGCTTGTTCGGCGTTTGCCTCTGCCCAACCTCGCCATGGTACTGCAGGATGACCAATGAAGCTGTTGGCAGCTGCACGCCATCCGAGAAGAGGCCCGGAGGCGAGGAGCGGCAGACGGCGAGGACCTGCAGCAACGGATTAGTGATTGCGCGGGTGAAGGGAGCTATTTGGCATGGAGTCCGCGACGAGAAAGGTAAAAGGCACGTTGGCGCTGTTGGAGCTGTAGCGGTGGTGTAGGTTGCAAGGTGCTGAGTGGCTGCGCGGCGTCAAGACCGTGACGCTGGGTCTTCGAGACCTGAGAAACGGCTCAACAGAGGCCGTCATGGGACGGAGGAGAGGAGAAGACGGCCTTGTCGAATTGGAGTTCCATGGTGTTGCAAGACGCGGGCCCCCAGTTCCTTTTGGCCATTGTTTGCGCAACTCGTTCAATGCTGGACACCTCAGATAGGGCTGCAGTACAGTGCCACCTGGAGTATGACAGACGACTTGCAAACGCCGGCTGACTTGTCCATTCGTTGTTCTCGTCGCTCATCTGTCACCTCTCACCAGTCACCACCGCCGCCAAACAACCTCATCCGCCTCTGCCCAACCCGAGCCTTGCGCGGGCGTCAAAGACAACGGCATACCTTACCTAACCCTCTCCTCCTCATCCGCGCACCATGAGCAAATGAGAGACAATGCCTCGCATGGCCTGCGTTGCCGCCTCAATCAATGGCTTCTCCGGCCGCCTCCGTTCCAGACAGCCAGCTCGGCCTCTCTCCCGGGGAAATTCAAACACTCCGCCATCACCAGCAGCTTGCTCTTTCGCAGAATGGCGGCTCTTCGTCGCGCGCCGCCAGCCAGGCTTCGAGCCAGGGCCGTCTCCTGCTCGATCCTACGAGCTTACAAGCATTGAGCCATCATTTTGATCGTTTGCTGCACTCCATCCAGCAGAGATGGGCCGCCGTGAGTCTCTCATCCCGGCATCGCGACGACCAAGCTAACCGCGCGTCAGCTCAACGAACAAACACAATCAGCCACGGCCATGCAGTATGATCGCGCAGGCCGACTCATCCAAGAAGCCGATGCCCAAATCGCCCGCTTTCACGAGATCCTCCGCCAGATCGACGAGCTCCAAACCGAATTCGAAAAGATTCGCCACATTGGCCAAATCGTTAAGCAATACCGCGCCCGCGTCGAACAGCTCGATCGCCGTATAGGACGCTGATCTTTTGATAATCACAAGACGCACACGCGACTCTTCCAAGGCTCTACGCTGAGTCGCGACAAAAGCCAGGCGGTGGCATATCATCACAAACTTACAGCAGCAGCACAAATGGGCATTGGGACTACACAACATTCATGTAAAGATTGGATGCCTCACGGCGCAAAATCCACATTCTTCCTAGTAAATTTTCGGTATGAGCGAAGGGGGCACCACATTTTTCATGGCATCTAGCGTTGCATTGAGCAATCGGTTTCTTTGGTTCCTGATCTTTTCGGTTTGCGCGGTTATACCCATCTCCTTACCGCTCTTTCTTCTATTTCGGTGCATCGTGAGCCATTCTTTGTCCATTTTGATAGCGTCTGTACCTCTTCATTCACGCATTTAACTCCACCACCAAGACTTTCTCTGTCGATCTCGCACCAAATCCTGTACCGCATGTGCAGGCAGGCGCAAACCAAAGCAGGACCTTGGCCCATCAGGGACAGGGTAGCGCGATAGCGGTGGTGGGGCGAGCAACGAGAGAACAAAACCAAACCAGGTGGGTTACTGCTCGTCATCCATTCCTCGAGCACATCCACTTCTTGGCGGTGAGTAGCAGGCCAAATGCGACCAGGTACGTGGTTCCTGTCTCACGCCTGGTCGTTCGGATCAGGAGAGCTGCAGGTCGTGAGGCTGGGCTCAAACGCGTCCGTTTTTCTTGAACGAGGATGAAGTAAAAGAAAGAGTTTCGGATACCTGCATAATCGCCTACCGTGTTACTGAAAACCCTTCTGCACAGTTCCGGAACAGGAACTGAATGTTCTGGAATAGGGTTTGTGGATGCGCGTTGAGTCACATATACCGGTCGTCGATATGGCTGTGTCTTTGAGTTTGTGAGGGCTCGGCCAAGCTGCGCAGAAGCGTGCGCTTGCAGCTTGTGTTGGAATTGCACATCTTACTGAGTACATGCTGGTAAAGGTACTTCTCGTGTACGACTTGGGAGCACTTGTAAATGCGAAAGCGAACAGTCCACTGGTGTGGATCCACCCTTTCGACCGCTGCTGCCGTATGGATCTTCTCCCTTGCGTTTGAATATCAATCCCCTTTACCCTGTGGAAATGGATTATTTCCGCAGGCCATGTTGCTTTTCGTCCAGTCTTCATGCTTTTACAACCCCCCCTCGCCCTCTTCTGACCTCACACGCCTCTCACACTGTGGCACCATTTCCACCCCTCACTCAGTATTCGTCCGCAATCGGTCGGTCCGTCCACACATGTGGAATCAACTCCTCATTCCCTCTTTCACTCCTCAAATGCACTCCCCAGCCGCGCACGGCACGGCCGCACGTCGCCCCAACTGGATGCACAGCACTTGCATCGCAGCGCACGCAAAGCGGAGGCTGAGATAAGCTGCGCACGCAGCCCGACCGCGTGGACGCAGGCGTGGCAGACGGCGCAGCGCAGCTACGTCGCGTCACAGCGACGACGGGAGCAAAAGGGGGGTCCCACGTGTTGGATACGAGCGCGTGGGCAATGCCATTGGATCAAAAGGCGAGGGGGACGCGTGGGTGCAGTGCAGTGTGGTTGTGAGGGAGGGTGGGAG
>JAIFKG010000252.1:0-35311 GCA_020351975.1 Phyllosticta ampelicida | reverse complement strand
GGAGTTGCGGCCGTGATGTAGGGGGCGAGTTGTGGTTGGGGTTGGGATTGATGGTGATGGTGGTGGAAGCCGTTTGTCTTTGGCGTTGAAGGATTCGATTTGTTGGGGGATGCCGTGTTTTCGGCGGCGATGCTGGTGGCGGCTGTGGCGGCAGAGCTGCGTCGACGAAGTGGTGTTGTGGGCCGGTGCTGTGCTTGTGGGCTTCGCGGTGCGGCGGGTGCAGCCGCCTCTACAGGTGGCTCGCCCCCATCTTCTTGTTTGGTGGGAGCTTCATCGCCGTTGTCCTTTTCTGGTGGCGGGTGCCCGTTCGTTTGCGGTTGGGTTGATGACGCTTCAGCCATTTCCTGTTGGACACCCTCTTCAGGTGCGACCTTTTCTTCGCCTTCACCATCGCGCTGGGCGACAGTGTGAAGAGGCGGGCCTTCATCGTAGTGGGCGAGGTTGTTGCGCCCCATGACGTATTGCGTCCAGACAAGGCAGTCCGGCTTGATTTGCGGGTATTTCTTGGCCTCAAACTTTTCAATGTACTGCTTGAAGTAGTCACAGTCCAATCTGAGGGCATATGTCTTTGTTACCGGGTCTCTGACGAGTGCGCGGAGGCCCTCGAGCGCGGAGACAATGTCGTCTGGCGTCATGCCCGTTCGCTCGGACAGCTGCGTTATACTTATGGGTGCTTTCTGGCCGAGAAGATTATAACATAGTATAAGCCGCCAGTAGCTCCGGTACGAGACCAGTCCCATGTCGGATAGGGGCTTTTCCGGTGAGCCAGTCTTCTTTTCAACCCGAGTCAGGAGATAGGAAAACTCGATGAG
This sequence comes from Phyllosticta ampelicida, assembly GCA_020351975.1. NCBI lineage: Eukaryota > Fungi > Ascomycota > Dothideomycetes > Botryosphaeriales > Phyllostictaceae > Phyllosticta > Phyllosticta ampelicida. The sequence goes on along the minus strand of JAIFKG010000252.1, from coordinate 34,499 downwards.
CATGTGCCCGAAGCCTTTTCGCTGGTGGATGGGCAGGACCAGGATGCAAGAAACGTTGTTGAGACTGCTTGGGCGCTTCTCTTTGGAAAAATATCCGACAAAGTGGCAGCCGTATTCGTCCGTTTCAGTCATTACGTAGAACAAGAAGGGCTCGACGTCGTAGTAAAGCGTCTTGGAGCCGAGGAAAAGTTTGGCTAGCAGGCAGAGATTCTGGCAGTAGACGGGATTTTTCCGTCCGTCAACCTCGAAAAATGAAAACCGTCCATCGCGGTATATCTCGTCGCCGGGTGGGTGCTTTGCCGGGCATTTGAGCTAAAACATGTTGGCATTTTGTGGTTCTGAAAGACGCGGAAATGGCTCACCTTGTGCCGCCAGGCGACGTAATCCGAGTTCATGTACTTGAGGCAAAATTCGCAAATATAGAGAACCTTGTTACGGCTGTACTCTTCGGGGTAGGGTGCCGCATGCCAAGTATCAATCTCGTAGCCTCCAAAGTTGATACACTTAATTTTGCTGGGAGGTCCAGACACTTTTGGAGTTCGTGAATGCTCATGGCCGTGCGATGCTGCAGACTTTTTCTTCCAGTCATCCTCGGCCTTGAGCCGGGCATCTTCAAACCGTTTGCGATCTGCTGCTTGAGGAAAGGTTTTGCTGGTGTCAGCTTCAGCTTCCGAGAGGATGCCACCGTAAGGCTTCGATTTTGAGTCGTCAGCATCGCGATCGGGAAAGCCAAAGAATTGATGGAAGTTGTTGTGCAGGGCGGGATAGTGCGAGACTTCGGGCTCCTCGACCGCGGCAGCGGCGGCCCTCTCGGCACGTCTGGCACGGTCGCGCGCTCGTCGCTTCTTCTGCTTGAGCGTAGAGCTCAGCACGTCTCGAAGCTTGGTGGTGTCGAGGTTAGTAAACGCTACCACGAGCGAGTGCTTTGTAGTTTTGATGATGAGAGCACCAGGACGGTCTACCTTCTGCGACGTGGAGCGTCTTGGTCTCGTGCGCCGAGAGGTCCTAACGGCCTGGGAACCATCCTCGTCAGAGTCGTCTCGGGTCTCTCCATCCGTAGTCATTGCTGGCTGAGAGTTTACGGCTGCGGCAGCCACGGACGAGCCCTCATCATCATCTTCACTCTCAGAAGCAGTCTGGGTTTGAGAGGAGCGTCGACGTTTCCTGGTCGAACGCACGGGCAATGCTTGCTCTTCGGAGTCTGCCTTGCGCTTGCGCAAGGCACGGGAACCGTCCATGGGATCATCTGGATGGATGAGTGTGTTGAATACGGAGTGAGAATCTGGCTTGCTGGCACCCCGGGAAGTGGGCAACAAGTCTCTGGTAAGTTTAGGTGCTGAAGAACGTCTTCGAGGAGCTGCTTTTGGCGTCTCTTCTTCGTCTGCCTGCAGACCATTTTCCAAACAGGTGGGGCATCGCCATTTCAGGGCATCTGCAAGCGTGAGTGAATGCTCGGTAGAATAAAGTGGCCGAGTTGGAAGTGAGCACAGGGCTTGGCTTACCATCATCCGTCTTAAGGCAGTTAGCGTCCCGGGCACACTGCCGGTGAGCTGCGAACAAAACATCAGCACCTCACTCTCTCACCTTTTTGCTCGTACTCACAATTGTCGCCACACACTGCGCAAGAGAGGACCTCTTCATATTCCTCACTAGGGTCATGCTCTTCGTCTTGTCCGCAAAACCTGTTTTCCACAGATCAGCATCAGACCCACCCAGTTACAGATATGCAGATGAGACTTACACACAGCGGTTCGCGTCGACGACTTCAGCATCGGCTTCCTCTGCAGTATCGCTCTGGCCCTCCCAGTCGTTAACTGCGTCTGATTCAGACTCGCTCTCCGGGTCCGCTTCGCTTGCACTGCTCTTGGCGTCTTCTGAGAACGAGTCGAGTTCGGCGTCCTCGTCTTGGTCCTCGATATCCAATTCTTCCCCAGCTTGTATCTTGACAGCCCCAACCGGTTCACCGGCGTCCTCCTCATCGACTTCTTCGCCTTCGGCATCCTCGTCCTCGCCCTCTGCATCAATATCCATGCCTTCTTGTTCCTCTACGTTGCCCAGCTCCTGTCCTGCCAGCAGCGCCGGTTGTATCACGTCCACGTCCTCATCGTGCTCGGCATCGACATCGCTGTCGTCGTCCCCAATGTTGTTGCCTGGTCCCTGGCCTAGCAGCCTGCTCGGCTCGGCGGCCATGGCGTATGACAAGACCGAGGCCAGTTTGGAAGATATGAAATCCAGATTTAGATAATGACGGGTCCCCAAGTCGCGCGTGAAGTAAGGCTTTGACACGCTCTATAGGCTGCGCATGCAGAGTGGGCGTCGCGCAGCAGCCAAGTCGCGTGTCCGCACAGGTGCAAAGCTCGATATGCGCCCCAACGCACGAGAATCGGGTGTTGTTTAGGCATATACCGGCGTGGGATAGGGCATTGGCGGATGTTGGGAGACGTGGGTGAGGTTGTCGGCGCTGGGTAGCGTGGCTGGATCGACTGCGGAGAAGCGGCGGGCACGACGCGTTGATCTCCAGGCGTCGTCGCGGTGTCGTAGCGATTTATGCGACTGTGCAAGTAGCTCGCGAGCTGGCGACACCGGATCCGTCGTCTGCCGGCGGCGAAGATGTTGTTGGCGATTTTAACTGCCCCTTGGTTTGCTGCTGTCACGGAGTCTCGCTCACTTCCTCCCAAGCGGCTGTGCGCACAGACCACTCACCACTACTGGACCGCAGCCCGTAGCCGTGAGCTGCCCATCGACCTACATTTGCTCAACCACCACCCGTTCCATCGCGACCCGTGCTCCTCTCAGACTCTCGTACACCATGGGCGTCCCCTTCGAGGCCCTCCTGCCGTACGGCATCATTGTCGGCGTACGTATCCCGCCATTGGTCGCAGCGTTCGATGCAGCTCACCCCATTACAGATGTTCGGCGTTTCCAGCTTCGGCTTGAGCCAGGTGAGGAGGATCCAGAACGGCGGCAAGAACTGGAGATATGGCGTCGACAAGTGGGACAAGGTCAGTATTTTGTCGGTAGCTGGTAGAAATTGATGACGCATGCTAATTCATCCCGTACAGCAAAGTGCGTTGTCCCTACGAACCCCCTCGGCGATCGTCGGCGTACTAAGTGACGACAGTGATGCGCCGCGACAAGCGTTTGACCGGCTACCACAGAGGACAGGCGGACAGACCGCATGCGCCCGACGGCTTCGAGCTCAACAACCCGTGGCATGTAGGTTTTCAGCCCGTCTGCTGGCATGATATGCGGTGGTTAACCAACGGCGCAGCTCGAGCCCGGCTACACTGGATGTTGAACAGTGCGGGGGACACGACCAGTTCCACTAAAGTTGTGGCGTACGCCCTCCGTTATGCTAGCAGCGGCCGTTTATCTAGATACAATTCAAGACGTCACTTGATCTCCGTCACCAAGCCCTTGATCCCGTCTTGCTCGCTCCTGCTCAATTCTATGCCAAACACGTTGTCTAGAGCCATCAGCCTGTCCTCTTCGCACTTGAACGTCTTTTGCGACTCCACCCGGCCGTGGATGCACATTGTCAAGGAATTTTGAAGAATCATGGAGCCAATGAGCTCGAGCTTCTCGGGAGAATGTATGACCATCTTGCTGCAAATGACCGTCTGTGTGAACCAACTTTTGGGGTTCGTGCTTGTGTAGTAGTTGACGAGCTGAAAGTCTTGCGGCAGCCATTCCACCTCGCTGAAGCAGTACATATCTTGCCAAGCGCTGTCATGGTTCCTGCAATACTGGTACACCCAAAGACGCTGGTTTGGATCTGTGTTCCCTTGCACATTTTTCCACACCAGCCGCATGTGAGCCGGGGCAATTTGGGCGCATGTGGTCTCGCTCGGGTTCTTGTCAACACGCAGCGGCCGCGTTGGACCATTTGGACCGAATCCGACGTCGACGATGTGATTGCAAGGGCCAATTGGGACAATGCAAATGGCGTGACCCCTGAACCAACATCAGACGAGTCCGCGAGATTGGGTCAAGCCAGTACGAACCATGGGCTGAAGGGCCTGTCATCAGCCTCCTTGACTCGCGCTCCGGTGAGATAGACGTTGTAGCCAAGCGATCTCAGCACGACGCTCAAGACGAGATTATTCTCAAGTCCATAACCTCCGCGACCGGGACTGAGAACCTGCTTGACGAAAAGGTCTTCGGGGTCCAACGATATTTGGCGGTTGGAATAGTGGAGGCTGAGATTTTCAAAGGGAATGGTTGACAAGCTGTGTCTCTGCAAAATATCTAGAAACTCGAGCTTATCGGCCGCACTCAGGTCGCGAATGTCATACTGCCTCAGGTTTTGGCTGAGACAGATGCGGTCGTAGTACTGGCAGATCTGGTGGTACGAGTAGCGCGGAGCTTCCATGACGGCGACAAAGGTGGATTCACGATGCCAGATATTTTGGTTTGCGGAGTCATGGCGTTTAAAGAGCAGACTTTCCCATCATAAGGGTAGAAACGGGCACTTGTCAAATGATAGGCTCCCTCTGGCTGGGACGACTTGTCTCAAGTAGTAGACGAGTCATGGGAGGTGGGAATGAGACGGGTGACGGAGTGCGGAGAAGCGCGCAGCAGACGGACAAAGTCATGGAGAAGGGTCCCGGAGTGGATGATATGGGGAAGAGCATGCTGGCTGATCACTACCTTGGACTCGAACGAACTACGGCGAGAGCCGTCGATTGACCTTGACGGTTGATGGCTGATGGCTGATGGCTGATGGCTGATGGCATGTGCGGAAAGAAGAATGGGACCCTGGGCGGGGAGGACGACGACGGCGAGGGCTGACTCGCCGACCCGGCGTAGGAGAGGCGCATATGGAGTAGTCAAAAAGAAGTTTCCGGGCCGAGAGGTTACGTTAGCGGCCGCGAGTACTTTTGGTGTTGAGGGGCACAGGGCATGGGGCATGGGGCATCCTCCAACGTGCAGTAGCCCAAAGGAGCTGGGCATGTCGAGTGGGCCAAGTCGTAACAGGACGAGATCGTTGCTGTCAGGGCGTTCTGCCCAAGCACCCAAGCACCCAGGCACTCAGGCACCCAGGCACTCAGGCACCCAGGCACCCAAGCCCCTTTGAAGCCAAATGCTAACAACCTACACCTACGCATTCCGCTGTGCCTGTGCTTTTCGCCTCCCCTTCCCTCGTCATATGCTGAGGCCTGCCGCCCAACTGATGCCTTTCGTTTGGTCCATCCTTTGATTCAGTTCTCTCTCTCCTTTCCTTCCTTCTCTCCAGCTTCGGCTTCAGCTCGCTCCTGCCCTCTGCGCTTCGCAATGCGGCCCTTGTCCAATTCCCAGGACCTCACCCTCAATCCGCATCCTCCTTTGAGTTATGGCTTCCCCGCCCCCGGCACCCACGCGGCAACTTCGCTCGACTCGCCCACTCTCGGTGGCGGTTCTTCGGGCTACAGCAGCGGACGCAGCCTTCCACCACCGCCTATCGACGTTATCAATGAAAACTATAGGAGCGCCGTCGCCGATGCCCAACCGCACAACATGTACCCTCAAACAACGAAACCGCGCACGTCTCCTGCCCTCAATCTCAATGATGTCGTTCACGTTCACCTCTTGGTTGAGACAGCCGTGGGCGATAGCATGGCCTTCGATGTTTTGTCATTTGATGAACTGGAGGCTTTGAAAAAGGAGCGCGCGTCCCTGGCTTCGCGCATGGACGCTATCGGGCAAAAACTGGCATTGGAATCAAAGGTTCGCGAGGCTGCCCAGTCTCTCAACAGACTCTACTCTTCAAAGCGGCGTCGCGGGTCCAGCGGAAATTTCGAAAAGCTCCACTCGCGGACCATGAGCAAGGCGAGCCAGACAGGCAACGGCCAAGTCAATCCAGATTCCCTGTCGAAAACCGATTCGGAGCTCGCCGCGAGCATAAAGAAATGCGAAGACTTGACGCGCGACCTCTGGACCATGGAGAGACGAGCAAGGGAGATTGACACGCAGCTACTTAAGCATACCGCCGGTATCCTACAATTGACTTACAAAGGACCAACGAAAATGGGCAACAATCGCCAGTCGCTGCTCCAGAATATTTCGCAGGCCGCTCGTCCGGATAGTCCGGCTAGCTCGTATACCTACGAGAATGCTAGCGCAAGAAGCCCAGCAAGAATCGAGGACAAGAACGGCTTTGACGAGCGAAGCCTCTATCGCACTCCCGAGAATTTGGACCAGTTGGTCGACGCATTGAAGCATGGCAAAGCTCTGACTAAGCACGACGCATTAGGAGGAGGGTCCTCAGAGCTTGACAACGAAACTCTTCAGTCTGTGCAAAACCGACTGGAGGACCTCAGCGATCGTCTCCGGCAGCTGATTATTCGGGCAAACCCCGAATCTAATAATTCATATGATGCTGTCCCCAAGCATTCTTCAGACGCGAGCCCTGCGGAACGCGCGGCCAACATCGCGCAAAGGCTCGACTACCTTGACCAAGGACTGCGCGACGTGGAGGCGGAGCAGAGCAACATGCGGAAAAGCCTTCAAGAGAACAAGAATGTTGAAGCATCTCCGGAGCAGCTTGAGCTCATCAACACACAACTGTTCCGAATTGTGTGTGACTCGCGGCAAGAGTACGACGAAGAACACCCCGCCCCACCGATTGACCATGGCGTCCAAGACCAATTTTCCTACATGGAAGGAGTAATATCGGCCATTGACCAAGGGCAAAAGGCGCTTCGGGCCGAATTGTCTTTGGCGTCAAGAGGTGGCGGTGACACGGAAGAGGTCGCGAGGTATGACAGCATTTTGCAAGAATGTTGGGCTACGATTGTGAATGGAGAGGAAGACTACCGACAGCGCAAAGCTCAGCGGCGCCGGGTCCTTGAAACAGAGCCAGAGCACAATGCTGCGGAGCTGGATGAGCTTTCGCCAGACGAAGATGCCCTTTCCGAAAAGTTTTCTATTCATCATTTCACTTCTGAAGTCTCGCATATCTATCGCAAGTCCCAGAGCCTCAAGGAAAAGAATTCCATCCTTCGCCGCCAAATCAGGCAGCAGCGCGATCTCAATGAAAAGTCGGATGCCGAGAAAGAGGAAGAATTCATGCATTTGCGCGGCGAAATCGAGCGCCTCCGCGATGCCCTTCACAACAGTGCTATGGACACGTACGCTATACAGGAGCAAGAGGAGGCGCAGCGTGCTTCTCAGGAGCAAATTGCGGAGCTCGAAGAGCGCCTCGAACAGGCGCTCGAACAGGCACGCGCCTCCGTCAACGAGGCCCAAGCGCAAGTCGCAGAAGCAGAAGCACATGTCGCCGAGCTCACCGCCTCCCTCAAAGAATCTCAAGCCGCGCGCGAGCAAGCGGAGTGGAGCTTCAAGGAAAAGAGCAATGAGCTCCACCAGAGGGAAAGAGAGCTGAGGGAGCTGGAAGGTGATGTTGTGCGGCTCCAAACTGACGTCACCGTAGCGCGCGCTGAGCTGGACGAGGCTTACGGCTCTCGATCTCAGCGTGCCGCCGCCAACCCAGAAGTAGAAGCTCAACTGGAAGCCCTGAGCGTCAAGAACGTTGAAATGGCTGAGGAGGTCGCCCGTCTACAGCAAGAGGCTGCTGCTGCCCAACTGCAGGTGCGGGAAGTTTCCGAGCGCGAAAAGAGACTGCGCGAAGAATTGCGCGACACCATCACCGAGTTCGAAGAGCTCACCCGGGCCAACGTCGAAACGGAGAAGGAGCGCGAGGGCCTGGAAAGTGTTATTGATGGCCTCAGAGAAAAGGCGGAGCAGCTCGAGTCGCAATTGCACGAAGAGAAGATGCGGTGGATGGGCTTGAGGAGTCCAACGTCTGGTCCTGGCGGGCCGGTGCAGGATACGACGAGCACGCGCGTCATGAGGGACGAGTTCAAGAGAATGATGAGGGAGGAGAGAGCCGAGGCTTTCAAGGCCTTGAGGGTACGTCTCCATCTCACCATGCTACTGATATGTGGCTAATTGATTTCTCCAGGCCGAGCAGGAAGAACGCAAGCGTTTGGAACAAATCATCCGCGCTTTGAAAAGGGAGCAGCTCCCTGGAGCAACCCGCAAACCGAGCCTGCAGATGCAACAGATGAATGTCGCCTAACCGCCTTGCGCCAACATCAACCCAGTGTTGTGACGAAAGAAAAAGCCGAGTCTTGATCGTGCTGCTCGCGTTCATTCAAAAATACTCTATTTGATCCTTCTTGTATCTACTTACACTCTTGGTTTTGGATTGTAGGCGTTTTCGGCGATTGAGTGTTGGTCGTGTCCTTTTTTCCTTTTTTTTTTTTTTTTTGGTCGTCCTTCTCTCGCCTCTTTTACAGTGCGGAATACCTTGAAGCGCTTTGCTTTGGGCTCCAATTCTCGGGAACCCTGTTCAATACCTCCTGTCCTCGGTGCAGTTCGCCGTTGTATCCGCTTTGGGTTTCTACGTGGCGTTACGATGGCTTGATCTTTTGGGAGCGCAGGAGTCGTCAATCACATGCACCCGAGTTGACCTGCTCCAGTGCCGGCTGTCTCGTGGTGTCATAAATTTTGTACCGTTACTATACATTTGCCAATGCCTTTGCTCGCGCCAAGGTCCGACTGGGTCAATGTGCATCCAACTGTTTCGCACATGGATTCCTCTCATATTTTTTTGTTTCTAATTTCGTATCGGATTTTCCCCTCTCCACCCATCCCTTTTCTTCCTACTGCGTGCTAGCCTTTTGCTTGGCCGCGCCCATGGCCTTCATGATGGCCAAGAGCGCTGCTGACATGTCTGCTCCTATTCCTGCTGATGTTCCCAGCATGCTGCTCGGGAATGTGATGGCTGTTGGGGAAGTTGTCGTTGGTGCAAACAAAAACATGGGTAGGCTTGACGTGATTGTCAAACGTGGACTACTCAAGCTCGTGGAGGACGAGGATGAGGAGGACGTCGACGAACTAGAGGACGAAGAGGAGGTCGATGACGAGGACGAAGAGGGAGTCGATAAAAAAGACAATATCGACGAGCTGGAAAATATGCTGGAAGACGAGCTCGCCGTGCTGGTTCTGGTGTTGGTGCTGTTGCTGATGCTTTTGCTGATGCCGTCGCTGATGCTGGTGCTGATGCTGGTGCTGGTGCTGGTGCTGGTGCTGGTGCTGGTGGATGACGTCGTTGTCAATGGACGCGACGGTGGCGCGGCTACACCGGCACTCGTCAACGCCTGCCGGTTCACCAAAAGCAGCGCATCAAACACCTCCAATGCCGCCAACTGCTGACCGAGACCTGCCTTGCCGTCAAATCCTCCCGTGTTCCAGCGATAGCCGCAGTTCAGTGCGTCCGGCCCCGTACACGCATCCGCCGCGCCTTTGGCCGACGCCTCAATCAACGGCTTGATCGTCTCCAATGTTTCGGGCACCAGAACCGTCGTCTTGGCCAGCCAGCGCGAGAGGTATGCCTTGAACGACAGCTGGTCGGTGTCGCACATGCCATTCGGCTCGCATGCCGGCTCGTACATGGCGTCTCCATGCTGCTCGAGGGGGATGCCGGGGCGGTTGAAAAAGGAGCTCGCGGCGTGCGACACCAAGGCATCGACGCGTGCCCTCCACATAGGCGCCGCGGCAGGGTTGGCAGAAGCCGTCAGGTTGTACATGGCGGCCGCGCCGTAGAGGTACAGCGCATTGTTGTACGTCCACTGGATCAGGGAGATGTCGGCGCAATTGGCAGCTTTGTCGGCGCCATCGTACACCGCGTACCCATTGCTCTGATCTATGAATCCAACGCCGACGCTCCAGTCCCAGATCTTGCCCGCCCATGTCGCGTACTGCCCGCTGGCATCCTTGTTGAACAGCGCCAGCCGCGCGGCTACCTGGAACAGGCCGCCATTCGACACGCTGTTCTTGTACGTATAGCCCTTATTCTCGGGGTAGACCTGCCAGCGCAACCCACCGCCGCAGGAATCCGTATCCCAGCGCGCGATCTGGGCGGTGAAGACGTTGGCGGCGAGCGTGGCATAGCTCTGGGCGGGATTGGATAGGGCAGGGAAGGATTGCTCGGCGGCCGATAGGACGGAGAGGGCCCAGAAAGCTTGGTCGTCGTTGCCCTGTACGGCAGCGGAGACATTAGTCGCGGGACGGAAGGCGGAAGGCGGAAGGGAAAAGCTTCTTTTTTTTTTTTTTAAAAAAAAGGGAAAAAAGAGAGAAAAAGATTTCGTCGATTTGTTTTGGAGCACGCTGATATGCTGATCTGACGCGTGCCAGACATTTTTTGGAGGATTTACGGCCGAGTTTGACCAATCGAAACCGTCGGAACAAACGAGTGACAGCAGCAGGAGCAGGAGGAGGAGGAGGAGGAGGAGGAGGAGGACGACGACGACGACGACGACGACAACGTCGACGGACAAGCAAGAGGTTTGGGGACAACTCACAAACTCCTTCCGCCACTCGTCCCTGGTGAAGCTGTTCTGCGGACCCGTCTGTGCTTCAAACGCCTTCTTGACGACGTCGTTGTACTGCGCGTCGCCCGTGCACGCCCAATAGTCGACCATGCCGCCCCAGACGGCGCCGGCTTCCCACCAGTAGATGGGCTTGGGCCACGTGCCGACGAGGTAGTCGGGCGTACCCGGTGCCCCGAACGTGTAGCTCGAGAGGATGCCCTTTGCGGCGGTCAGGGCGGCCGCTTTGATCGACGAGGCCGAGGTGGTGTCAAGGGAGATGGCGGCGGTGAGGGATGAAAGAACAACAAGTAGCGTGCCGAGTATCGGATATGCCATGTTGTGGCGTAGTGGATTTGACGCTGCCATTGTGAGGGGTATTGTTGCGATTGTTTTGATTGGAATCGGGGGGGCGAGGGGGTTCTTTTCCTCAAGTGTCGTTTGTAGTGTAGGCAGCGTCGTCGACGATGTTTGTCAAAAGAAGGGGAGGAGCAAGGAAAAGGCAACAGAAATGGTCTTGCCTACCCTCTCAAAACCGCAGGCGGGTCGGGTTGTCAAGTATTTGGGAGGAAAAGAGGAGGATGCAGGAGAAAGAGGACCATAGACGACGCATGGATGGCATGATGAAGGGCGGCAATCAGCAGCAACAACAACAACAGCCGGGGGAAGCCCAAGGCCGAATAGCAAGAACAAGTGGTAATGGGCTCTCCAGCCGTCCTTTATAGCCAAGGAGTCCAGATGCTAATCAAAGAAGAATCCAGCCAGCCGCTGCCAGGCTTGTGCTAGCTGGTTGATTTCAGGAATGGAATTCGTGAATCATGGTGGTGGCACAAACGCCTGGCGTACGTATGCATTCTTTGCCGCTGCTCATTGGATGGTAACAAGGACTTGATAATAACCAAAGTGGTCGCCGTCCTGAGTGAGCGTCTAATTGTCGGGCACGGCACGGGTTCGTGAGCTGCAATGTGAAGAGACACAGACTGAGAACAGCGGCCAGTCACGAGCCGTGTGTTGCCACAAGGTTTCCATACGCTGGATCTAAACGTCCGCCTTGCTCCCAAGGACCATGACCTGGGCGTGTGATGCAGTAGTGGCACTGTTCTGCATTTGCCCTTGTCTACTCACAACATCGTCCTTCCCCACGGGGTATACTCCGTGGCTGCTTATACGTCTGTCGCTCGGCCCGCGCGCTTGACGCGAACCTTATCTCAAAAACCTCCCCAGCACCTGGCGGCCGAGCCGAATTCACACTCCATCCATAGTTGACTTTTTTCGCTAGTAGTGGCCTGGACGTGCTCTGTCGGGCCCGCCACGTTCTTCTCGCCGACAACGCCTTGTGCCGATGCTGAGGACGACCGTCCCGCCTCGAGTGACCGCAACCCCATGGCCTTCTCCCGTCGGATCCGCTTGCCGCTCTTGATCGGGTTCTCGCCGCGCGTCGTGCAGAGCAGATCCATCTCTTCGAGTGTGAGGTTAGCTGTTTCGGGGTAGCAGAAGTAGACCAGCGGCATGAAGGCAAGGTTGGTGCACATGAAAATAAGGTACGCCTTCCATTGCAGCCGGTTGATGATGACCTGCTGTGCTCGTTAGCAAGGGTCCAGTATGGGCAGAAAGTCGAGGTACCTATTGGATTAATCATCACAATGACAAAGTTCCACAGCCAGTTGGACGAAAGCCCACTGGCCGTTCCACGAGCGCGTGCTCCTAGCGGCAGGATCTCCAGCATGTAACGGGATGCAGTTCACCGAGGCGCCGAAGTGAACATGTACGGGAAGAAAAAGGCAACGCTGGCCGATGCCGCTCTCCCTGAAGCTTTGCAGCACAGCCACCATCACCATGCAAATGCCAAGTCCAAAACTGATGACGGCCTCTGTTGTGGGCGTGCAAAAGCTCAGCTTATCACGTGGGTATAGTCGACATTTCGATTCCAGCGCCGATGCCAATGGCGGGTGAAGTTCAATGACATGGTGTTGAGGCCGGCGAACGGACGGGGTTTGGTAGCTGTTGTTGTGGAGTAGTCTGAGGGGTAAGGGCCAAAGAGGTGGACCCTGGCCGCTCTTTTCTGTTTCAGGGGCAGACAACTGTCGGGGCATCCGCGACGGGGAGCTGCAAGCGCGATGCGTCGCTTCTGGCAAGACCACGCGCCAGTCTCCTGAATATCGCATCCTTATTGTTCCTCTTTGCGATTGAACTTGTTGACGCGACTTCGGCTTGGTCAGGGATTCCGAGGCATCCCTAACGTCATCGTCTTGCTCCCCTCCCTTCGTCATTGGGAATGCTTCTCTCTTGCAGCCGTCTCTTGATCTCTAATGTCCCGCGGAATGCAGTGCGCAGGTCTCACCTATAGATAGAGAGAGAACACCGCTCCGAGAGTCGACGACGCAAGATAGTAGGTGGACTGCATCTATTGCGACAAGTCTGTCTTCGTGCAAGATCTCTTACACACAAAATGGAGCGGCTGCAAAGGTATGGAGGTCAAAAAGAGCACGGAGGAGGTGGATTCAGGTCCCCGCATTACACCAAATACCAGTGTTCCACGCCTTTTGCTAGGAGCCTGGCGCCGAGACCCTTGAGCACTGTGGTCTTTGGATTACTGGCCTGGCATCAAACCGTATATGCCCCGAAAGAGAAATGGCATCAAAAGGCAGAAGCTGAAGCGTATTAATGCCTTCGACCAAGAATTCGAGCGCTTGCTGGACGTGCCGTCCTTGGGTTGAAAGGCGTTGCTGATCATCTACGGGAGGGGTTTTGACTGTCTTATAACCACGTCTCACGTTCGTTCCTTCTCAAACGTGATCCAGGTTTGCGTTGTCTCCCTCTTCAAACCGATCGCATGTATGGTCATGTTTCGCACGGCCTGTTGACCTCTTTCAAAGTGCTTCTAGTGTTGCTTGTCGATGCTGCACGGCTCCTCTCATGTCCACACCATCGCCGTTCGGCCGTGAGCATGAAGTTGAAGCTGATCGAAAAGAAGACTGTTGCCTCCACGCCGAGCGTGGCTCTGTTGTCTCAATTGATCTTGGGACGGAGCATGTTTGCCGTCCACCACAAGCAAGCAAGCATGCCGGCGGCGAGTGGAAAGAGACTCGGGCGCAATTCTAAAATTGATCTGGCATAATTAGACTGCAGCGCGCACGTCACCATTCAAGACGATAGAAAAGCGACTGCCTGGTATACAACACTGTTGCCTGGAAAGAGATAAAAATACTACGGCCGTACATGATTGCTCACTAGTGGCGGTGCGGGTGGCTGACTGATACCGACCGAGGCTTGGAGCAACAAGCTTTCCTGCCGCGCCATCCCCGCGCCAGACCCTGAACTCAGACACCAAAGTCTCCTAGTGGTCCCTTGTACGGCTGCAGTGCTCCTCTGTCTACCTCCTTTGGGCTCATTTGGTCTCTCGACTGTCAAGTCTGGGGATTCCTCGCCACGAGCCGTCAGCTCTTCACCTGAGCGCTGTTCGAAATGACTGATCCCTAACGACCGAGGCAGCCCAAGGACGGCCTGCGTCACATGTTCCGCAACATACAAAATACTTGACGTCGTCAATTCGCAGTCTGCCTTTATTGTCCCGACACAGACGTCAAATCCCTCGTCCCAGCCGCTGTACACCATGCCTCTCGACTTACCGCTCCCCGTTCTGCTCATTCTGCTGTCCGCGCCGCAGGCGCTGCTTGTCAAAGCTCTTATTCCAGAGCAGAACTTGCGAATTCCAATCACGCCGATTTTGTTGGGTCTGGTATGCATCAATTTTGGAGCCTGGGCCTTTTACAGGGCCGCCATATACCCTTTCTTTCTTAGTCCTTTGCGGCATTTACCCCAGCCCAAGGAGGTACGCTTGTATACCCCCCAAAACGTTTCTAGGCCTAATTTTGATAGGGAGCATACCCCATCGTCAACCAAGGACTGGTTGTGATGAAGAAGCCTCCTGGAGCCGAGTTTCTCAACTGGATGAAGAACATTCCCAATGATGGCCTCATCATGTTCCGCGGAATCGCAAACGTTGAAAAATTGCTTCCCACGGACCCCAAATACCTGTCGGAGATTCTAGTGCACAAATCTTATGACTTTGAAAAGCCAGGACGGGTGCGTCGCTTCCTGCGTTTAATTCTCGGCGACGGCCTCATCATTGTAGAAGGCGACGAACATCGCTTCCAGCGCAAGAGCTTGATGCCGTTCTTCAGTTACCGTAACATCAAGGACCTGTACGGGCTTTATTGGGCCAAGTCAGGTCACTTCCTGGACTGCCTAGCGAGAGAGATTGATGCAGACGCGAAGACGGAGAAGAAGGACGCCAGTACCGTCGTCGAAATCAATCACTGGTCTACCAAAGTGACGCTCGACATCATCGGCGTTGCCGCGCTTGGCCGCGATTTCAACTCGCTGGAGAACGCAGACGACCCCGTGGTGCCTTTATACGAAGAAATTCTGGAGCCTACGGCTGAAAAGGCCCTGTTTTTCACGCTGCACCTGCTTGGGTTTGAGAAGATTGTCAGACTGTTGCCGTGGAAGATCAACGAGCGCTTGGATTACACATCGAGCAGCTTACGCAAGCTGTATCGTCAATTCCTCACAGACAAGAAGGAGAAGATTAAGTTGGATAAGGAGGGAGCACAGAAGGATATCCTGTCCATCATGATGCGGAGTAACCAGTTTGGAGACGAATCGCTCATCGATGAGCTGCTGACATTCCTTGCAGCCGGGTAAGCCTCCTACTCAATCATCGCATTCGCGCTTTTCAATCCATGCTAAGACACAACAGACACGAAACTACAGCCTCAGCCTTCTCCTGGGCATGCTATCTGCTAGCAAAAAATCCCTCAGTCCAAACAAAACTCCGCCAGGAAGTGCAAGCACATCTCGCCGACGAGCTCGCCAACCCCAAAGATCAAGACTCTATGGCGCTGGCTGACAAACTCGAGTCGCTCCCATTCCTCAATGCCGTCTGTAACGAAATCATTCGCTTGTACCCCACCGTTCCCGTGACGATCCGCGACGCCGTACGTAACACCACCATCGCCGACCAATACGTCCCCAAGGGCACCCAGATCATCCTCTCGCCGTGGGCCATCAACCGGTCGCCGCGCCTCTGGGGCCCCGACAGCGAGGTCTTCAAACCCGAGCGCTGGATCGACGCCAACGGCAAGGCCAACAACCATGGCGGCGCCAGCAGCAACTACTGCCAGTTGACCTTCTTGCATGGCCCCCGTTCGTGCGTTGGCCAGCGCTTTGCGCAGAGCGAGCTGCGCGCGTTGTTGGCTAGCTTTGTCGCGCGGTTCGAGTGGGACATGGCCATGCCGGATAGCGAGGTCATTCCGGCGGGTGTCATCACGACGAAGCCCAAGAATGGCATGAAGTTGAAAATTAAAAAGGTTGTTGCGGTTTGAGGTGGTTGGATGTTGGTCGGCTGGCTGGACTAGGGGACCAATCACTTTCGCTTCGGTACGCACAGTACGAGGCTCACGGGATGGACGGGCTCAGATTACTCCGCGGCGCTGTGGTATTTTGGTTTCTTTTGTGACTGTCTTCAAACATCAACGTCAAAGATCCTTTGTAGTTCTCTTGTGTTGTTTTGCAAAGTCATATGCACTATTCTTGGATGGTCTCATTCATCCCACAGAGAGCAAGCGCAGCTCGCTACTCTTTCCGTACGAGCTGTCACAACAAAAGGTAGCAGCCTCCAACAAATAGGCATTCGAAAAAGTTGCAAGTTATCAGCCAACATGCATGCACTCATTCCAACCCCTTGTGTTTTCCCTGTGTCGCTCAATGGCACTCAATTTGTGAGGTATTGCCTCTAGAAATGGATATTCACCCAGAAGCTTGACCCGTCGTTCTTCTTTCCTACGCATCAGTCTCACGCCCTTAAAATATCGGGCAGCCAATGCTTCGTTTTTCAAACGCTTTTCGCCAGTTTTCGCACAAGAGGAAGAAACTAATTGTTCGACTGCTGCACCGTCACTATGGATTAAGGGCAAGCCGCAGCTCTGGCATGGGCCTGAACGCTCCACATGGTGCACAGAGAAGTAGGCTGCATCCATGTGAGCCAGAAGTCTTTCTCATCAAAGGCCAATTTAGATTCCCGCCGCCTCTTCAATCATATCTATCGTCATCGCCACCGGCCGCAGGTGTCTCGGGGTAGCCGGCAGCCGGAGTCTCTGGGAACTGCGCAGGTGTTGGCGCCGCTGCCGGCGTGGGACCGCCGTAACCGTAACCGCCATAGTTGTTTCCATATCCACCGGGGGTCGGCTGGTCAGCCGCGGGGGTCGGGGCGCTGAACCCAGGCGTTGGAGCGTCGAAAGCGCCAGGTGTGGGATGTTGCCAGGAGCCAGGAGTAGGCTGTGCATTGCTAGTAGAGCCAGAGCCAGAGTTAGCATTCCATGCAGGCGTCCTTGAGCCAGAGTCAAATGCTGTCGAACCGGCTCCGGCATACGGAGTTCGTGAGGAGGCGTCCCACGCAGTTGTGCGCTAAATCCAATATCAGAGCCATCTTCATTATAGTTATGGTCGCAGAACTTACGCCTTCACCGGCCCACGTCGATCCGCCATAAGCAGTCGAGCCTCCGTACGATGTGCGACCTCCATCACCGTAGGCAGTTCGGCTGCCGTCTCCATAGGCGGTTTTGTTTCCTTCATTGCGGCTACCAGCCCAGGCAGGGGTGCGCGAGCTATTCCAGGAAGCTGGAGTCCGACCGCCGGTTCCGCCGTATGATGTCCCAGAGCCGTTAGATTGCGACCATGCTGGAGTACGGCCCCATGCTGGAGTCCTGCCACCAGAAGAGGCACCCATGGGAGTACGGCTGCCCCAGCCCTGTGGTACACGTGATCCGGGTGTAGCGCCACCGTAGCCACCTGGTGCCGGCGCGCCTCGTCCACGTCCACCTCCAATGGGAATGGAAGCACCAGTGATCGGATCTTTGACCGACAAAGTGTCCTTGCCAACCGAGATTGTCTTGTTTTTGGTGTGGAGTTCAACGCGGGCCTCAAGGTCCGTAGTGTCTTTGACAATGCCGAGCAAGCCCTTGTATGGACCTTTGCGGACGATGACGGTCTTGCCGATCAATCTGTCGCGGCCAATAGTCTTGGGCGGGGGCATAGCTTGGGCTGGGCCATTCTGTCCCATCTGCCTTTGAAGAGCAGGGTTCATCTTCATGAGGTCGGGAGCCGCGCTGTTAACTCTGCCTCCCTTTGCAGCAACGGTCGTCACATTGCTGGCCCTAACAACAAAGACACCACCGTTTTCTGCCCGAGAGTTGTTTAAGACGAAGAGAAAGTTGCGATGAATATGCAAGACTCGGCCCTGTCGGTTCTCGCCGGCATACTCCTTAACCGTATCATCAACACGGATTTCAGAGCCATCCCGGTCGGTGCCGACTGCGTTCTTGCGCCGGTCGATCTTGTTGGAGATGTTTGACGGCAGAATCGTGCGAACCTGGCCGTTTTGGTCCAAGACGCGCAAGGATTCGCGGTCAACTTTGATGACGCACGCAACTGTAGAAACATCGAGTTGCACGAGGTCGAAGAGGTCGTACTTTGTAATGCCCGAAATACCGCTGGTGTCACTCGCGACGCGAAGGTCTTTACTAAATACGGTGATCTCTTTGTTGCTGGAGTCTGTCACGAGAGAGACGCGATCGTCCTTGACCTTGATGACCATACCAACTTCGTCATGGTATTTACTGGCGCCAATGACCTTGACGTGATCGCCTTCCTTGAATCTCTTCCTAAGAGTCTTCACAGGAGCTTCCACTGTCTGGCCTCGAAGGTCCCCTTCCGTGACCTTTAGGGTGACAATATCGTTGTGGACAGTGATGGCCTTGCCGACCACACCCTTTTGCTCGCCCTGGTAAATCTCGACCATGTCCCCGGGCATGTAGCTGGAGTTACTTGCCGACTGCTTGATCGTAGCTGCGAGGGCGTTGAGATCAAGGTTCTCAGCGCCGTCTTCAATCACAGCGAATTTGGTCACCTCATCAAGTCGGGGGTGGACATTATCCGTTTGGAGTTGGGAAAGCTTGACGGTCTTTTCCAAGAAGCCATCCACATAGCGATCCTTTTTGTAAATCCAGATGCGATGCCCGTGTAAAGAAGTCTCTTGCTGGAGAAATTTAATGTGTTTCTTACGCGCCTCAACGTCGCTGAAATGCCTTTGAGCTGGTCGTTGAAGGAATCCAGGACGCTTGCGCTTCGCGTCGGCGGGCGCGTTGGGATCATCGTGCAGGCCGTAGTCCAGGCGGGGAACGATGCGGACCGTGACATCGTTACCGTTGGGCTCCTGCTCAATGATTTGTGCCAAGTCTCCTGCATATAACTGCGGACCCTTCATGCGAACGTACATGCCTTCTGTGAGCTCTTCGCTTTTCTTGACGCGAAGCAGGTCTGGCATTTCCTTGAGGGGAACCAAAATCATTCCCTTATCCTTGCGGGGATAGCAGAACGAAACATTGTCGCATGCCATCATCACAGCAGCCTGTTTACGCGCCTCCACGTAAATGTAACCGGACATGACGGCGCCGCGCTCAAAGACGGAGGTAGCCTCGATTGGCTCGCGGGTGCGTTGCCGGTCTTCAATCTTCTTGGTAATGGCGAACACAATCTCCTTCTCTTTGCCAGGTTTGCACTTGACTCCCCAGATGGAAGGATCCTCTACACTGGGCAAAAGCAGTCTCTGGGGCAAAACGGCCGAGTTGACGGCAGAGTTGCGATTGCGACCATAGCGCTCCTTGAGCGCGGCTGCTTGCTTCTCCGCATCCATGCTCGCTTCCAGCTCACGTTGTCTGTCCAGTTCTCTGTGCCGACGGTCATCATTCTCTGCGCCGGCCGGCATGTCCAGGAGATCGTCGGGGTGGGTCTCGTCGGGCAGCTCGTCGTCTTCGTCAAGCTCCTCCTCGTCTTCTTCGTCTACTTCGGCTTCAACATCAATGAACTGAAGTCGAGCATCGCGCTTGCGACGTTTGCGCTGGTGACCCTGGGAGATAGTGAGAAAAGACCTGCATTGCAAGTTTCCCCAGGGCAATACTTACGACAACTTCCTCTTCCTCATCTTCGTCTTCGTCATCCTCCTCGTCCTCTTCTTCATCTTCCTCGCCACCATCCTCGTTTTGCTCTTCACCCTCTCCATCCTCGTCCTCGGCGGCCCCCTCGTTGTTATCCTCGTCGTCGCTCTGGTGTCGGCCTCGCTTCTCTGATCTGCCGGTCTTTACGTCATCTTCATCCTCATCATGATTTATGTCGTCCTCATTATCAGAGGCGACAGCTGGTTCAAAGTTGAAAGGTTCGTCATCCGACTCGGAGCCAGCGAGGTCGTCCCGGTTGTCTGCCATGTTCATGGAGCGGCTCAGCTCAATCGTGAGGGAAGAGGAGAGTAGATACGCGCTGGCCGGTTGGTGGGGTTTGGGCGAGGGGATAGAAGCGCCGATGTGGTGTTGGAGGTGTGGGAATCGAAATGTTCTTTGTAAAGGTGCGAGGTGAAGTTGTCAGTCCGAGCGAGGTTGGCCGACGGAGCTGCGCAAGGCGCGCGCCGCCGGGGGCGCCGTGCACGGACTTTTGATATTGCTTCACCGCCTAGGCTCACCGCCCGGTTAATGCCAATACTATCTTCAAAGGCTTAGTCAGTGATAGCTTGGCTCCAAATCCTCGACACTGTGATCGACTCTTCAATTCAAGCTGGGCCTCATGTCCCGCTTTCTGCAAGTGAGCGCTCTACTCCAACCGAATACAAGACATCAGGCTCATGCTTATTCCAGCATGGCTGCGCCCGAGTGCCGGTGACAGCACTTGCATCCTGCGACAAACTCGTCGTTTCGGCTGAAGGTCCTTTTCTACATGTGTTTCGGCGGGACGAACCGAATCCTGTCTTCTTTGACAGGATATTCAAGAGCCAGACAGTACATGGTATCCTGGAAGTACATTCCTCCGAGAGAGAACAGTCTACGACCCTCCTAACGTACGGGGGTCTCTATGTGCGTTTGATTAAAATTCTCTTGGACAGGCCTAATGGATGTTCATTGATCAGAGGTCCTGTCGCCAAGGCCTCGGACTGGATTCTGGATATCGCATCTTGTCAGTTTCCCGCCGATTCTGCAGATGCCGTAGACCTGGATGCACTGGTACACAGCAGCTCGGTAGCAGTGACTGCCCATAATGCACTGGTGCGTTTATCGTGGTCCTTGAATGACCCAAGTCTGTCACTTTCTTTGCAGTCCCTGGCGAGGCAATCTCGCTGCATGTTGTATTCTGCGCACTGTCTATTGCTCTCAAGTAGCAAAATCCTGGTTGCGTCAGGAACGGCATTCGGGGAAATTCTCGTTTGGTCTTTCGACTTTTCCGATACCGAGAACCCAAGGTCTTCCATACATCACTTCTTTACTGGCCATGAGGGTTCCGTTTTCGGTGTTCGTATCTCGTCCTCATTCTCAACTGGAAATGGGAACATCTCACCTTGTCGCTTGCTTGCGAGCTGTAGCGACGACCGCACAATTCGTCTCTGGGATTTATCATCTTTGCCAAACCAAGCAGTCATAACATCCTCTCAGGACGTGCTTGGTTTGGTCCAAGACCGCGAGACCGGCTTTGGTGCCAACATTCGTTCAGAAAACAGCGAGAGCCTTGCAATCGCTTGGGGACACACGTCGAGGGTTTGGTCTGTTCGTTTTGTCGAAAAGAGATCTTCCTCCCTGATCAGCCGGATGGTCTCGTTCGGCGAAGATGCCACAAGTCGGATATGGAGCCTGAACTTCAAAGCCACTGAGGCAAAATCTTTAGCAGTTGACGTCAAACTTGAGGACACATCTTCCTTTCACTCGGGCAAAAATATCTGGTCGATGACCATGGATCCAAATTGTGAGAACGGAAAGATCGGAATTATCTCTGGAGCTGCAGATAGTGCAATCATCAGCCACGTTTGGCCTTTTGAAAAGCTGGAATCTGCAGCAGAGCGATCAAAAGCAGATGTCCAAAGATCTTTTGCATTTCTTTCTGCCCGATCTGTTGTTTGCACAGCCAACAGTGGGCAAGTTTGGAGAGCTGATGTGGAAAATGATGGTATTGCGTGGCGTCGCCTGAAACATGTCGACGAGCTGCAGGGCTTTTCTCTTTCCGCAGGGCTACCCGAGCTTGGTCTCGTCTTCATTGCAAGCAAAAATGGACAGGTTTACCTTATAGGCGAGCGCGACGATCAGCTCCATACCATTGCCAAGGTCGAGAGAAAAGTTGCGGGAATCTACGTCTCATCCATTCACGGATCAGACGGAAAAACACTTGTCAGCTTATTCGTCTCCCAAGTAGGACAGAGTTTCGCTTCACACTTTCTCTTCTCCAACGACACACTGGAAATTGTTAGAAGAGTCACCTTGATACTTCCTTCGACCTTCATCCCCACCTCAGCGACTTACATCATTTCCGATGACTGCGGCATTGCATTCATTGGCTCACGAAGCGGAAGCCTGGCGATTTACAATAAAGTTCCATTTCGCGCTTCGAGCGAGATTCAAGAGTTCCGACACAGTGCTCGTCACAAATTACACACCCCTGAGGCTACCACATGTCTCCTATGGGCTCCTTCGGCAGCAGCTGATTCTTCTACCTCTCTCGGGCACCTTGTGTCAGTCGGCCGCGACGGACGCTGTGCCGCAATCAAAATTTCGCGTAGATTGAACACAACACTCGTACACCAATCCTCCCTGCCATTTGGGCCAAATGCCGAAGGCTGCTACATCGACACACAGACCAACCAGCTCATGGTATATGGCTTCCAGAGCAAGCATTTTGTTCTTTTCAACATTACAATTGAGCAGGAAGCACTGTCAGTCGAGTGTGGCGGTGCCCATCGCATTTGGAGCTTCTGTCCCATGCCAGTTGGCGCAGGTACTGGAGGCACATTCGTGTGGAATCACGCCAATACATTCAAACTGTACCACATGACCCAAGCATCGCACAGCGTGTTAAGAAGCGGCGGACACGGCCGCGAGATCAAAGCCATAGCAGCCTGTCCCACGCGGCCTGGGCTGCTCGCTACTGGAGCAGAGGACACAACGATTCGCCTGTTTCAATACGGAGAGGTTGGCTTACAGCGAAGACGTCCAGATTTTACCTCTGTCAAGACTATTCGCAAACACGTCACTGGAATCCAGCACCTTGCTTGGTCAGACGACGGACGGTTCCTCTTCAGCAGTGGTGGGGGTGAAGAGTTCTTCGTGTGGCGAATCCGCAACGTGCCAGTAATAGGTCTAGGTGTTGTCTGCGAGGCAGTCTGTCCAACGGAGAGCGAAAACTTTGATCTTCGAATCATGAACTTTGAAGTCGAGCAAAGGCGGCCAGTGCCTCTTCAGGACCAATGCTTGGACGAGGATATAGATGGCGAGTTCATCATCACTCTTGTTTTCTCAGATTCGACTTTGAGGGTAAGCCCTACCTCCCATGTATGTTACTGAGCAAGCAGGACGTGCTGACATTTGTCGAAACAGAGGTACGCATACATTTCCACTCCGACCTTGAAGTCTTTCTATCTTTTCGAGGTTGGCACATACGCCACGTCCTGTCTCACCCAAGTGATCCACCTCGACGATCAACATATACTGACCGCCGGAACGGATGGGCACTTTGGATTTTGGCCAACCACTCGACCTCCCCCTGCATCTCATGAAAAAGACGTTGCTGAACGCACTCCGATCTCTTTTTCGAAGCGCCAGGCGATCCACCAGAGCACCGTCAAAGCTCTGAGTCACCAACGCGCCACTGAAGACACAACACTGCTGCTGACCGGCGGTGACGACAATGCCGTGGCTCTCCACCTCATCAAGGCGGCGAAATACGCTGAGCCAGATTCCCTGCAAGTCACTATGAGGTCACTGCTCATGCCAACTGCACATGCCGCAACAGTGACAGCGAGCGCGTTGCTCCGCTGCAGCGAGCACGAAAACAGATTCCTCGCTGTGACGAGCGGTAACGACCAGCGTGTCAAAGTTTGGGAGATTACTGTCGATGTGAACAGAGATGACGTCCAAGGCATGGACGTGAGGTGCGTTGCTAACGAGCCCACGGCTGTTGCAGATGTGTCGGACATGGCGGTGCTTGGACATGAAGAAGGTGACAGGGAGCGGACAGTTGTGCTAGTTGGTGTGGGCATGGACGCATGGCGCCTGCATCTGGGCGATGGTGGATAGTAGGCAGTAAGCAGCTTGTGCGGAGGGCCGGGAGGTTGGGTGCAAGTAAGAGGTCGGCGGTGGTGTCGTGGTACTGGTGACGACGACGACAACAACACCACACCATCAATATCTCAAACTCCACCCTCTCCAGCAATCGAAGGAGAATGGTTTCGATGCGCAAGATATAATCATGAAACTCCATCTCCCTTCCAATGATCCCCCAAGTCCGTTGACTGGATTTGCAGAGTGGACTGACCATCCCTATGATCAACACCCGGTGTTCTCGGCTGGAGGGTCACGAGTTTGAGCCTGGCCAGCCGAACTCTGAAAGAGTGTGACGCCGTGAGATCTATGGGCTGACCTTCTACGTTCGGGGCCGGTAGATGTAGGTTATCGGGACGCCGGTAGTCAAACTGTTCTGTAGCTCCCTGGGCTTTCTTCTGCTCCCCCTATGTTTACTTGCTGTTGTAGTTAACTTAAATCATCTTCACTTTCAGCTCCTCCCCGGAAAGACTTCTGTATAGAGTTGTTGATGTGCTCACGAGGTGCATCTCGACCTTAAAGGTGACTGTGGCCAGCGGGCACCTACGCTTGGGCTATCTTGCCCTCTTGCTGCAACTGTAAGCCATACATCCACTCTGTTATTTTTCCCAGTAAGGTTCTTTGCTCGCCGTGCGGTTTTTGGTGTTGATGTCGGACGCACCCAGCGGCGCTTAGGTTACGCACTCTTTCGCTACCACATACAACCAGCAACTCTTTAACTTTGCCCAGCAAAGTCCCTGCGAGCTGCTTGGTGATGATGTTGACGGTTTAAGTGCTCGCAAACGCGGCCGAATCAGCGACAGCCACCAACCAACCCACTAATCCAACCAAATCAGTGACCGCAGCCGCAGCCACAAACGCTCAGTGCTACCTCGAACCCCGAGCCACCGCCACTGCTTACTTGACAACAAACCTACCAAAGGGCCAAGCGGCGGCTTGTCATTCAAAAGTCAAGGTGCAGAATGAAACGAAGCTTATCTCCTCGCAAATCCCGGGGCCGTAATTGTCTTCACAGGATGGAACGCACTGAAGAGTGGCTGATTGCCCTCCGCCTAATTGGAGCGGTGATCGCGCCCAGCCAGGCCAGAAGCGCTTGGTCATTTTTCTTTTTCATTTTTCTTTTTTTCTTCCACTTCCGCACTTCCAAGAGAAAACTGGGATTGTAAGTCGTCGTGATCAATGTTTGGCGTGGTTGGAACACGCCCCACCAGAGTAACTTGCTCACCTGCTCCAGAGTCGACTGCAACCATTAGCGGTGCTCAGGCTTCTTTTCTCACATTCAAGAGCCGGAAATCCAGATCCACAGGTTGCACACGCGCCCAGGAAGCGCAACCAACCACCGGCCAACAAAGAAAGCCCAAGGCCCCAAAGCCCAATCACACTTTTCAAACTCGATCACAAAGGCATTGCTGCCACTACCTGTCGCATACTTAAAAGTAGATGTGGTTACCATTTGCCTAAGAAAATAGCATAGAATCATCTTCGAGTCAAGTACCTACCCACCCAACCTGTCTGGCCGATCAAGTTCCTGACTTGTTTGTATGTACAGTACATCCATCATGGTATTTATCCACTTATTCGCTCCAATTCACCGCACCGATGACGAGGTTCTGCAAGCACTGTAAGCACTCGGTCCATCTAGTAGCCCAGTCCCAGCGTCAGCATCATCGCACCAAGACAGATTCTCTTGCTACTTCTCATTCACCTCCTCCTGCTGCTGCTGCTGCTACTACTCCTCCATCAAAACAAAAAAGGCCCAACGACACGACATTGCCTCATCGCCTCTCAACAAGCAACAGATGCATGCTCGCATACGCCAGGACGACAAAGACGGCGCCAAAGATGGCGAGGCCAATGGCGTCGCGCCACAGAGCCATGACATCGAAGCCGAAGCTACTCAGGATGGCCGAGCCAGGCACCTCAATGTCGAGGCCGTACTTGTGGTCGACGAGCGACAGGTACTTGACTTCGTTGACGATGAGGCCTTCGAAGCCGTAATGAAAAATTGAGAGCTGCAAGAGTGAAGCGGTGGTCAGTAAACTGATTTGTGCATTGACAGTGTGGGAAAGGAGGAGGGCTTACTGTCTGCAGCCACAGAGCGGCCTTGGGAATCGTTTCGTGATTCAAAAGAAAGCCGCCAAACAGCAGACTGAACAGCATCACCAGCGTAGCAATGAGGTTTGCGACTCCCTGGTTCCTAAATACGATGCCAATGAAGAGGCAAATATTTGCAGCAGCCAGATTAAACAGGACGAGGAAGAGCATGAACTTCCAAAATTCGGCCGCGTCGGGGATGAGACCTGTCATGGGATAGACAATGGCTCCCATGATGATGGGAGGGATGAGGCGAAGCGGCACAATGTCGAAGAGGACTTTGGAGGCAAAATACGAGATGGGCGAGTAATAGCCCTTGGCGCGCTCGCGCATAAAGATCAAACGCTCTGGAGCGAAGACGGTCAGACTGGTTAGCGTGCTAAAGCCAAACAAGGCGAGCAGGAAGAAGAAAAGACCCAATCGGTTTTGGAATCCCTTGATGTCGTCCGTGAGGCCATAGAACAAGTAGCCGATGAGGACGGCAAGCAGGATGGCAATGGCGTAGTGGGTCAGCATTAGCATGGGGTTGCGGTACAGATTCCTCCAAGTCCGACGTGACAGGATAAGGAACTGACGGATCCAGCCGACCTTACGGTAGCCCTTCATTTTGCCGCTGTGCGCAGTGCCGTTGGACATCGGCGAATCTGCATGACCATTGGCCGCATTGGCATTCGTGATTGCCGCGTAAATGTCCTCACGCAGGGTTTCGGAAACCTCGGACTGGCTGTAGCTGGCTACCAAAGCATCAAGATCAGTGCCGGTGATGCCTTCAGCCGCAGGTGGAAGATGGTCTGGATCTTCCAAGATTTGTGGAGGCGGAATACCATTCTGCCTTTGCAAGCGAATGTGGTCGGGCGCACTTTCAGGGAGGGACTGCTCGTCGTCGGTCTTGGGAGTCTGGGGACGAGTGCTCTCATGGCCGCTCTTTTTGCGAGTGAAGAGCTGACGATCCTGCAGTTGTTTGATCGAAGTCTTTCTGTTGCCCTTGGGACGGACGCTGGACTCTCCTGGACTTCCAGGGGTGTCGAGACTGGCGTTGGAGATGCTCGGAATAGACTTGACTCCAATGGCGCTGCTAGCCCGAGTGGGAGCATCGTCCTGGTCAGCGAACAAGGAGCTGTTCTCGTCAATTGGTTGGCGAGGAGTCGCCGCATGCATTGTGAGATCGACCAGATAGTCTGCAATGTTGAAACCCGGAGGACATGTGTATCCAATGTTGTCAAAGTAAGATTGGCAGCTAGCGAACGGGCCAGAATAGACTGTACGGCCTCTGGCAAGAAGGACGAGCTGGTCAAAAAGCGCCACAATGTTGGAGCGAGGCTGGTGGATGGTGAAGACAACGGTCCTATTGTAGTGCTTGACCAGGTTGACCAAGCACTCAATGACGTTAAAGGCGTTGAATGAATCCAGACCGCTGGTAGGCTCGTCGAGGAAGAGTATGCTGGGACTAGTCACAAGCTCGCAAGCAATGCCAACTCTCCTCTTCTCGCCACCGGAGATGCCGCGACCGCTTCCTTCTTCGGATCCGATGATTTGGTGACGAATGTGGTAGATGCCGAGCTGTTTCTCGACATCCTCCACACGCTGCTCCTTGGCTAACGTGCTCATTTCCCTAGGCAAGCGAAGAAGTGCAGAGTCCAGAATGGTTTCGTGTACGGTCAAAGTTGGTATCAGAGTGTCCTCCTGGTCTACGAATCCAATGACGCTCCTAAAGTCTTCGTCAGGAATCTTTTCTCCGTTGACAAAAATGCTGCCAGAAATGGCACCACGCTTGTTCTTGCGGGCGAGAATGTCCAAGAATGTCGTCTTTCCAGCTCCTGACGCTCCCATGATGGCCATGAGCTCGCCTGGGTGGACCGATCCTTGGATGTTGCTCAGAATCTGCTTTCCGTTGAGGTTGTACGAAACATTCTCGAAGAAGAGCGCAGCAGGCTTGTGGTCAGCAATGAGCTTCGCAGCCTCGTCGTCTTCGTCTTCGGAAAGATGAATAGGGCCCCATCGGCGGTGTTGGCTCCTCCTGGCCAGGTACCAGATAGTGAGAATGACCAAGACGATGAAGAGGGCACAGCCGGCAATCACACCTGCAATCAGTGGCGTATTGATGGCCTTGACCGGCCGGGTATATCCCGGAACATCAGTCCTGTAAAGACACTCTCCTGAGTGACAGTTCAAAAAGATGCTTTCGTCGCCAAATACGCTCGAGATGAGGTCGTTCATGGCCGGCTCGGAAAACTTGCTACCATCCTCGCTGCTTCCGCCCTCGGTGGAGACGGATATAAAGGATGCCGGGCCCTTGATGTCCTCTTTCAAGAAATCGCCAATGTCGATAGAGCCCTCCTCTCCGCAGAGCATGCGCCCAGGGATACATCGACACTTGATAGTCTCGCATTTATACTTGGTTGTATTTCTGTCCGGCTCGGCGTTTGCAGAGAAGGCGCATTGGTCCAGGGCGCAGTAGAACGATTCCCTTTGATCGACCCAGACTGACCGTCATCAGCACAAGTACCCCACTCTTGGACGGTGTACTTACATTGAAAGTTGCATTCTTCGGTCTCAGCATCGCAGGAAAAGGTCGCCTGCGGCTTCTGCTCCTTAAGCTGGTCCAAAATCTTCCGGTTGGTAATGTCACACATTTGGAAGTTTTGTTTGACCACGAGGCCCTCGCGGTAGCAAACACCGTCGACTCCTTCCGGCATCAGGGCGTTACAAGCAAAGTCCTCCTGGCACACGTTGCAGTTTATTCCCTCCCAACCTTCTCTACAGTTGCAGTATTTGTCTGTCCGCGGTGCCCGGTTGCCACCATCAGCCAGCGAGCCACAGACTGGCTCGGAGCAGTCCTCGCCACCAAAGCCCGGAGGGCAGACGCACTTGCCGTTGCTTTTGCTGCAGTTGGCAAATTGGTGGCATTGAAAATCGTCCAGATTACAGTTGAAGCACGGAGGGCAGCCATCAGGACGGTCGTCGCGGTAGATGGCAAACGGATCTTGTAGCAAGTCGGCGCTCGATTGGTTGCGGAAGGTTTTTTGCGATGCAGCGGAGGTCGAGAAGGCCACCATGGCCAACAGCGGCGCTGACCACGCTGGCAGCCGCATGTTTGGAGTGTTTGGTGCTGACGGCCAGACGTGCGGCGAGAAAGCGACGTTGTCGAGACTGCCGGGGCTGCCTGGAGCTCGTGTGAAGATGGACAAGGTCCTGCGGTCCGGCAGTCGCGAAGCTCCAAGCGACGGCGCGAATTGTTTGGATACTTGGATACAGGCGCAGGAAGCGGGCGTAACGGCGAGACGAGTAGAAGCCTGTAGTTGACGGGGCGGTGTAAAGCGTCCGGGCAATGTGTGACGACGTTGTGGAGCGGTTGCGGGAGCTCTGGTGGCCCCAGTGCTCCTTTGGCTGGTTGCGGGGACGGAGCTCGGCCGTCCGGCTGCTGTTCTGTGGACTGTGGTTCGGCCAGATGCCAACGGCTTCCCGTCAACTAAGACTACTGTACCTAGGCCAGCAACGCCGCAGATGCGATGATTTCAAGATCGGCACGATGCAGACTCTGCGCAGCTTCAATGAGTCCATGCCGAAAATCATGTCGTCCTGGAAGCGAACGCGGGGGAGCGCCCGCCGCCTGCAGGCCTCACCGTCAGGTCACTATGCACCGTCCGTCTGCACGTTGAAATCACCCCGCCTTGTTCACCACATATAGGCTTGCTTCTGTCTGGGGTGGGTCGGTTGAATCGATTCCCAAGTCAAGACTCTAAATACAAAAACATGTTCTTGATCTCGAGGCAACAGCCCAGAAAGAATGAATGCAGGAATTGAATGAGCTACACTCACGTCCATACAGTCTTCGTGAGACAATGCCAGTGATCAGATGCCTTTTCCCCAGTGACGTGCTTCATCCGTACCTACAGGCTTTGAGATCCTTTTCAAAGGACCCCTAAGATATAGAGACAGGGGGAGTGGCTGTCAAAAGACCCCTTTCCTTTTCCTGACTGTCAAGCCACACTGAAGCGGTGCGGTGGCGGCCAAGTGGGGCTGGTGGGCTCAATGCTCAAGCTCAAGCCCCCAGTCCCCCAGTCCCCCAGCCCTAAACATCATCACCAGTCTCTAATGCCCATTCGTAATCATGGGACAGGATCAGTCTGTCGAGGGTCCGCCACCAACTCTAGGTTACATCCTCTCCCACCTAGGACCCATCCAGCTGCTAAAATCTCCCAGAACAGCTTTCGGTGGAGCTTACCAACCGATTCTCGTCCAAATGCTACACACCCCTCGAGCTTTACTGCTACACTTCGGTGTTCAAGTCTCTCGCCGACAGCTCCTCGGGGGTAAAATACTGGAGTGAGCCCACTCTGGCCCGCTTCCTTGCGCTGCCCGATTCCCTTGCCGTTTCTTCCGTCGTGTTCCAAATGGCCAGCTACCTTGGAGCCTTTCCGTTCCCAAGCCAAGCACCTGCGATCCTGACATGCGAAAGCCTCCTCAAAGTGGTCACACTGCTCACGCGGAGATATACTGCACTGCTGGGAAAGAAACGCGACCAAGTTTGGATTGCGGAAATATACCGGAGCCTGGCAGTGTACGATCGCGGACTGAGTGCGCCTTCGTCGCCCACAACCACAAAGGCCACTGCAAGTTCAGACGCCGGCACTAGCGACAAAGATGCAGAGTCTACCATTGATTCGTATGCCGGCTTCGCGGTGGATGCCCCGGCCGACGAGGACGGGGAGGAGGGTGATGGCGATGAGCTCGTGCTTGCGGCTCTCGAATCGATGGACGTCAACGAATTGTTCAAAAAAGGGGAAAATATCAAAACACAGCATTCAGTGATACCGACAGACAACTTCCTCCGCTTGATCCAACTCCTGCTGTTCATAGCCCCTCTAGAGCCTCAGGATGACCTTGCACTGTATGGCGCGCAGTTGACAGATGAACGATTAAAGGGCCTTAGAGACACGGCAGGCAGCATTCTCTCTGCGTTTGGTCTGGAAAACTCCCCAGGCGTCAACTTCAAGTCTTTCAAGGCTATCATTTCCCACTCGCTCCCTTACCTTTTCGACGGCTTGAATCCACTGTTTGAGCATTTCCTCTTCGCCAAAGACTTTGATCTTTCCAAACGCAAAAACGACCTGCCGAAAGCGCCATCACAACGGGCTCTCCAAGCGCCAAAGTACCTGAGTGCAGAAAAGGAAGTTCCTGCACCAGAGCCAGTCTTGATTTCGACTGGTGAAATTCTTGACCTAAATGTCCTCGGCCAATTATCTTTCATGATCAAAGGCAACACCCTCTTTCGACGACTGCGCCCCCTCTACTCCGGCGGTAACGACGGCTTCAGCATGGGTAGCTTCGAAAAGGCCGTCTTCAATTGGCGCGCCCCCTCTATCCTCCTCGTCTCGGGCAGTCTCCTCACTGACACGCCGTCCAATTCCAGCGAGCGAAACTTTGCCGAGTCACTCCCACACAGCCGTGTCCCGAGCAGCCTCGACCTGCCCTCGACAAAAGGCTCATCGAACCGTGACGAGACACTCATCTTTGGCGCGTACATTCCGGTGCCTTGGAAAAGCACGCCCAAAACGTGTTTTGGTGACGACTCAACCCTCCTCTTCCAACTCGGCCCCACGCACGACCTGTTCCGCACGTCCAAAGGTAACGTCGACTACGTCTACTTCGACAAGCCGCCGCATCATCCGTCGGGCATCGGTTTTGGCTCCGGCGTTCCGCAAGCTGGCTCCTCTGCTTCACATTCACGGTACTCGCATGACCCCATACCACTCGGGGCAGTATCGCTACACCTCGACTCAGCGCTGGAGTTCGGCGTCTTCACACACCTCTGCGAGGGCGGTGGATCTTTTCAACCATCACAAATCCCGAGTCGAAAGCGAAGAAACTGGCAGGACCGGTTTGCAATCGACTCTATTGAAGTGTGGGGATGCGGTGGCGACGACGAGGCAGACGCCCAGAGAAAGGCGTGGGCGTTTGAGGAGAGGGAGTCTGCTGCGAGACGAAAAATTAATCTGGGGACGGGAGACATTGAGGCCGATAGGGAGTTGCTTAAGATGGCGGGGATTATTCAGGAGAATAGTGGGGGCAGCGTGTGATGAGCTTGACGCTGCCGTGGGTTTCTTGTTTGACATGGCACTCGTGGGTGGCTGGAGGGTACTTGGAGACTTGACGGACAGGGAGCAGACTGCTTGGTACGATAGATCGTCACTTTGTCGTATTGGTTCAGAGGCAGGTGATCAAACGACACGTGCACGTTTGCGACGTGCTAAGCCAGCTGTTTCTTCCCGCAGCTGTGTCTGCGTCAGCAATTTTGGTGGTGGTATTTGTCCCATTGCAATCCCTCCTCTAAACGCCAGTATGCCCTGTCCTATCCCAAATCCTCTTTCGTTTATTCGCCCATCTGCACAACGTTTATCCTTGCCTAGTAGAAGAAATACGTTAGCGGTTCACCCGTACACAAGCCCTGTGTTCTGCGATGCTGTTCCTGGTCAGGTGGGGCTGAGAGTATGCGTACCTCTGCTTATGCTTGGGGTTCTTGCTGCAGATGATGTAGACGTAGCGGCCGCCCTTTCTGCGCACGCTCTTGCAGCCGTCGCACATTTTCTTGACCGAGCTGCGGACCTGTTTTGCCATCCAATTCTAGTCAGCCATGTCCAAGCACACACACGCGCGCATACACTGAATCTCCCAATTGCACCCATTGATTTCGAGCTTTTGCTGCCAATACTCCATCCAATGATGAAATGTCCACTAGATTCGACGCACCTTCATACCCCTCGCCTGCTCCAGAATACCGTTGCTCCTGAATTGGGTCACAGCCAGTGTCGGCCTACTTGCCCAGGTCGTCAATGCGCCGACGGGGGCGCGGGCGAGCGTCGTCATTGACATCGTCGAGGGTTTCGAGGCCGCGGCGAAGACGGCGGGGGCGGGCCGCAGTGGCAGCAGGAGCGCGCGGGCAAACATGTTGGTCGCGGGTACGTTCATAGGGGGAGTTAGGGTGGATGGAGGAGAGGAGGGCGAGGAAGTGAGCGCGGTGATCTGGAATCGGGCTTTGGGTGCGTTGCGGGCGATTGAAGATGTGCATGGACCGTCGCTCGGTGGTGAGCGGAGTGTAGCGGAGCGGAAGAACAAATTGTCTTGGCAATGACGGGAACCCGAGCGCTAGTAGGGGACGTGGGCGACGTTCGCTTAGGGGAGTGTTAATCTGCAGCCACCCAGTTTACTAGTTCGCAGGCCCCCCCGAATCAGGAAGATAGTGCGGGGCTGACTAACTCCCTCCAAAAATCGGGAAGGCAGCGCGTGTTGCCGCCTACTGCTCGCTCATATGCGTTTGATGTTGCAGCGCCAACGTCTATCACGATCCCAAGCTTGGTGTTGGGTCTGCTTACTGCCTTGGTGCTTATAAGCCTGCTCCGGACCTTATGTTTGGCAGGTCCGTGCCCGACTCTACGGACAATTCCGGAGTCAGGACAAGCCGGTAGCCTCTGATTGGTCGGCTATGCAACGTCAAACGGCAGTATTTGATTAGTCAGCGCTGCAACATCAAACGTATATGAGCGAGCAGTAGGCGGCAACACGCGCTGCCTTTTCGATGTTTTGGGGGGGATCAGTCAGCCCCGCGCTACCTTACTGATTCGGGGGGGGCCTGCGAAATAGTTGATTGTGGGGGCTGTAAATTAATCCGCTCCGAAACCATACCTACCGCTAACGCTTGATACCTCTCATTACTTTTCAATTTGCTCCTTGCCTAGACGTGTTGGTCATTTCCTTCCACATTAACTCAACGTCAGGTCTTTTGTCAATGATTAATTTTAAATCAGTCACGTGTACAGACACATTTTGGAAGTTGGTTCAGTTTTCAAGCTCTAAGATTGAGTATTGCCGAACCATTTCGTATAAATAAAAGAAAACTGCTCAAATAACAGACTTGAAAAGACCAGTGTGTGGCCGGTTCTTTTGCCTCACGTTTTGGGCAATGTATCGAAACGTTGAAAAACGAAAGCGGCGGCAAGACTTGTTGGCCGGAAGTACTCCCATGAATATCAAGACTCAAGAACCTGAAAATTTATTGAGAGAAAACTATCTTAGCAGTGAGGATCTCTACGTCTAGCCAATCCAACTATCCTGAATAGATCTTCTTGAGTAAACTACCAACTTTGATTCTCCAAAATCAGGGGAAATCTGAAGCTGAATTTTGAAAATTATCTCCGAATGTTCAGGAGACCTGGAGAAGATTTTTACTAATGTGCACCCCTGACAACATGGCAGTTCGTCCACATAAGGATTAATGGATATCTCATGAGGGACTGATCCCTTCATATACTGCCCGCATAAGGCATCGTCGCCCCAAAACTCTGGTTTCGAGTGCAGCAGGCCGCCTTCGAGCAGGAGCAGAGAACCCTTTTCACCGGACACTTATCCAGCCACGTATCTTCCATGAGGGTGCACCAGGAAGACGTGGGCACGCACAGGCGTAGGACCTCACGGAATGTCGACATGAGCAGCGGGCCACAGGTTCGCGCCGCGTTAATGCCGACAAGTGCCCTGTCGCCTTTACGCTTAACGGCCATGGCCACGTCTTCCCTCAGATGTCGCAAAAGCGCCGCGTCCACAAAGACGCGGCAAAAGAACCAAAAGCTCGAGTACGTCGAGTTGGGGAACGCGGCAATGACCATGCCCAACTCGATGTGGCCGGCCATGGCCCACGAATAGCCCAGGCTGGTGTGCAGCGCCACGCGGTCCTGCAGCATCTGACAGCCCTCCTTGTACCTGCCCGCCTCCATGGATGTCCTGAGGGCGTGCAGCAGCCTGCGGCAGCCGAGATAGGCCCTGCGGTATGTCAGCCAGGGCAGAGGCGCAAACGTGAGCTCGACGAGCGCGC
>JAIFKG010000251.1:0-13873 GCA_020351975.1 Phyllosticta ampelicida | reverse complement strand
CGCTCGCTCGCTTGGACAAAAATGCAAATGGCGCGAGCGCACGCGTCGCCGTCACCAGGCGCAGAAAATGCCTCTTCCATAGATTGCTTAGCTCCTCGCTCTGTCGACGCCGTGATTGGCTGCTCTTGGTCCATCTCGACGTTGTCTCTGCCAGCTACGGATCGTCCTGACTAGGAGCACGCCGCCGATCCCATCGCTAGCCAAACTCATAAATCTCAGATCCGGCACGCTCCCAGGTGGGTCGAACGCTCCAATCGACATGCACGGCGACTGGCAGGAGAAATCGCTCGCCTCCGTCCGGCGCGCTGCTGTCAACACGCCCGGTTCTAGGAATCGTCTCCGCTGCACCCTGATGGCCGTTGGTCTGTCTCTTGTTGCTAATTAAGGTCAACGTCACCCTGAGACGCCTGACATGAGTTGACAAGCAGCTAGTCGCAGTCCTCCAGACGTCGCCGCAGAAGACATTGATAGTCGTCTGTCTGCATGCCATAACTCCATCTAGTCAATGAGAGTGCCGCCCGTTGAGAATGGACAAACGGGCACCTGTTCACCATGGCCTGTCACAACATTGACTCCTCTTGCCCACCCACCGGCCTGCGTGCGCCACGTCAATCACCTAGGTCCTGATGAGACTCGTGCACCTCAACTGTGCATCGGCACGCTCCGAGAAATTCGAGGCCTGCTGTGGATTGTGGACTGGATCCAGATTTTTACGCGCACGTTGCCTTTGAGTCAGGGGTACTGCAGCAGTGACGATGATGTGACGGGTGTGCCAGAGGAACCACCACAACGACATTGATCTCGCAGCCTGGTCAAGTGCAATACTTTTCCGTTGGTCATCGGAAACGTCATGAGGAATGCGTCAATTTTTTGCAGTGATTGTCCTTAGTAGGAGCCTTAGCTTTGTCCTGCCACAGTGTAGGCCACAACGCAGCCGGCCAAGTAATTAAAAAGGGGTCGTTGACAGCAGAACGGGAGAAAGGACATGGTTGAAAAATCAACCGACACTGAAACGCCATTGAGGAGCGTGAGCCGTAGAGAAATTGAAGAGCGATTTTTAACATGGTCGAGTGGGCGCAGGAGTAGGTGGTAACGTACTAATCATTGAGACAGGGGCAGACCACATCAGATTCGGGACCACAAGGAGAGGTCAAACGAAGGAGAAAGTCCGAACAATAAGAATTGGGGAAGGAGGACTTGGCGGGGGCAAAATATGGTGGTTGTCGTTGATGGGTGTCCGCTCGGTCGGCGAGTCGGGGAAACGTGCCGGGCGGAACAACGTTTTCCCAACCGGCTCCGCAGCCTCCCACTCCGCTTGCCTCTGGTCGAAAATAATCCCACCGGCGAGACGCAACGACAACGACATTCAACTAACCCACCACCACCCGACAGCAAATTGAGCAGGATGTCGACCTTCGAGCCAGTCATCGTCATCGACGGCAAGGGTCACCTCCTTGGCCGCCTGGCCTCCATTGTGGCCAAGCAGCTGCTCAACGGCCAGAAGGTCGTTGTCGTCCGCTGCGAGGCTCTGAACATCTCTGGAGAGTTCTTCCGCGCGAAGTGTACGTGCCCGTTCGAATCGAACCGAAAAACAGGTGGACATGGAGAGTCGGAAATGGATTCAATGATGGGGAGCTTGTCTGGTAGACTTGAAGCTAACGCGACACAACAACAGTGAAGTACTCGGCCTTCCTGCGCAAGCAGACCCGCTACAACCCCACCCGTGGTGGTTAGTACCAACACCTCGAACGTCCGGACGCTTCGAACGCGATACTGATGGAAATTGCCAGGCCCCTTCCACTTTCGCGCTCCCTCCAAGATGTTCTGGCGCACCGTACGGGGCATGATCCCTCACAAGACCGCTCGCGGCGCTGCTGCCCTGGAGCGTCTCAAGACCTTTGAGGGTGTCCCTCCTCCCTATGACCACGCCAAGCGCATGGTCGTTCCCCAGGCCCTTCGCGTCCTCCGCCTCAAGCCCGGCCGCAAGTACTGCACCGTCGGCCGCCTGGGCCAAGAGTTCGGCTGGAAGTACCAGGATGTCGTTGCCAGGTTCGTACAACACCTGGACATGGAGCAAAGGGATGATGGCCGATTTGTACTGACCGGTCGTGACTCAACAGGCTCGAGGAGAGGAGGAAGGTCAAGAGCGCCGCTTACTACGAGCGCAAGAAGGCTCTCAGGAAGCAGTTGTCGGAGGCGACGAAGACCGCCAAGGTCGACGACAAGGTCAAGGCCCAGCTCGCCGAGCTCGGCTACTAAGCTGCTACGAGCTATCGAAGGCAGACTTGGGGTTGTTGGGCCAACGGTGGCAATGGTATCAACTCCCGCACGGGTAGTGGGCACGGGTCGGCACGTGTGCATGGTTGGAAACGGGAAGACTGAAAGGTCATGAGAAGTAGGGTCCCCGCTTTCTTTCCAGGGACGTTCTGAATTTGCCGGCGATACGATGACCAAAAATTCCTACGATCAACTGGGAGGCGCTCGTACGGACATTACAAATTCCAGATGGCTTCTCATACCCTTTTTTTTGCTTCTACGGAATGTAGTAGAGGTTCATTGAATGGAAACTCCTGAAAGCATGACGCACCGGGTCCTTGTGCTGGAGGATTCCCGTCTGACAAGATCCGAGACCCACGTGCAGAGTGTTCTGATTTTAGGAAAGGCTTGGACAAGGACGTAATGACGCAGAAGCGATTTCCGGGAATATTTGACTTGTGGTCGAAAGACCTCGACCAGGCGCCACAGGACACTAGCCTGAAAGCAATGAGATGGAAACAGCTATATACGCCTGTCAAGGTGTAATCCTCGGACCAAGTCCCAGTGCGCCTCTGACTCGCGCGAGCGAGAACGATCAGCCGCTCGCTTCCCCACACTCGGCCATTCGTCACGTCGTCAGGCCAGCGGCCATAACCTGACTTCTAACAGTTAGCTTGTGGGCTGGTGTCAGACGCCCTGGCTACCGCTGACCACGGGCGGCGGCGGCGGCGGCGGCGGCGGCAGCAGCTCCAAAGCCATTGACTCGGCAGGACATTGCTTGACACAGTGCATCCCGAGCACTCTCATGACAAGAGTTTGGAGAGCATCTTCCGTAATCTTGCACTGTCGGCCGTCTGCTCCAGGTGACGTGACTTGGGCGACGCCAAACAGAGACAGACAGCGGCACGCCAGACGGTTCGCACCGCATTCCACTTGCCTCATATGGAGCAATCCACTAGACGGGCTTGCTGTCAAAAGCTAGCGACTCTGCGCCTCACGCATCACCACCACCACCACCATCATCATCATCATCATCATCATCATCCATCGCCCACCGCTCGTACAAAAGAAGAAAGCACAAAACGCAATCAACCAAAGCCAAAACCTAAAAAACCCCAAGCACATGAATTCCCGCCATCGTTCCGCCTTTCCGTCCCGCAAGCCCGCCGTCGTCGCCAAGAGCCCTGTCGACCGGAGTCGTTCCCCTCCGCTGCTAACTGGCTGCTGCTCGACCCTTGGTCAGCCAGCTAGTGTGCCACAGATTGCTTGCTTGCTCCACACTTCCCCCCCCGCCTTTGCTGCTGCTGCTGCTGCTGCCGCTGCCGCCACCCATCTGCACACACCCCAGACTGGACTGCCAATATCCCCCTCACGCACGCACGCACGCACGCACACATCCGTCCTTTCGACGCTCGTGAATACCTAGCTACGCAGCGGCCCAAAGCAATCGTCTTCACCCTTCACCCTCGTTGCACCACCGCACCTGGTCTTGACACCTACCTAAGGGAGGGTGGGACTTATAGCCGAGGTCAGACTGCCAACACCCACCCACATACATATATCACAGCGGGACCTGCAGCCGTCGTAGCCTCATGACCTGCAATTCACTGCAGTGACGGACCCGGGAGAGCCACAAGATAGCCACACCCACACCCGCATGTTGCTGCTAGGCACAAGACGCCCTACCGTACGTAGGGAATACATATCCGATTGCCGGCCCACCGCTTCCTAGAGAGCCGCTCGTCCGTTTGTCCCTCGGCCTGCTGTTGGCTTTGTCTCTTAGCGGTGGATTGCACGCCGAGTCTCTCTTACTTCTAGTTCCTTTCGTCTTTTTCTTCCATCTTTTCAATTGAATCTTCTAGCCGCCCACGCCCTTGCAGTGGTACCTACGCTCGTGCCACACTTGCTCGATCCTCCCAGATCAACACGCACACACTAGGTCGAGACAGAATGGCACCGCCATCAGACGACGGTGGCGACGTCAAAGTCGCCAAACCCGCTCAACCGCTAGCAGGAGCAGGAGCAGGAGCCGGCTCGCACGTTTCTTCCTCTTCCCCACACAAAGACAACGACGAAGACCACAGCGTTGACGACCACGCCCAAGACCACCACACCCTCCTAGCAACGGCAACGTCGCGCCTCCGCACCCTCGCCACGCAATTCCTGCACGCCACCACGCCCTCCACCTCGCCCACCTCCTCCAACCAATCTGAATTCGTTAATGACGACGACTACTACGACGTCGCCAGCGACGCCATCATCCAGATTGAGCGCGTGCGCAGGTATACCGCCGCCGCCGGCGCCAACAAGAACAAGGCCAACGGCGATGCCGTAGGGCCGCGCGACTTTAGGCATAGGTATAACCACCATGCCCTGAGTCCCACGGCGTGGCTGCCGCGGGCAGCCGACATTGAGCCAAATGTACGTGTTTTGTTGGTTCTTCTGCTCAATCTATTCTGCTTTTGCTGGGGTGGTGATGTCCGCTGGCGCCGGAGGATGCATGGAGAAGACGTTGGTTTCCCTTAGCAAACGATGGGGCGAAGGCTTGGAGGGACGATCGAGTCTAAGCAATGTCCCGCTGCGCTCTACCTACCTACCTGCGCCTCAATTCGAAAAAAAAAAAAAAAAAAGAGTGGTTCCAGGCTTGCCTGCTTGCTTGCGCAACTTGCTGACTTGATTCCGCCAGGCGCTCGCGGTGCACCACACGACAGCCAACGGCCGGCTGCTACAGCGCACATATGCAGAGTTGGCAAACCGCGCGCGTGGCCTCGCCTACTTTTTGATCAAGCACCAGTACAAGCGAGTG
The DNA here is from genome assembly GCA_020351975.1 of Phyllosticta ampelicida. Taxonomy (NCBI): domain Eukaryota; kingdom Fungi; phylum Ascomycota; class Dothideomycetes; order Botryosphaeriales; family Phyllostictaceae; genus Phyllosticta; species Phyllosticta ampelicida. The sequence continues at coordinate 8,811 of JAIFKG010000251.1, read as the reverse complement.
GGTATCCTGGCGCCCAACACACCCGCGTTTCTGGAGGCGATGTTTGGCATTGGCGCCGCGGGAGGCATCAACGTCGGTACGTACGACTGGAACAACAGGAGCCGCACAAGAACACATGCGCACCGACTTTTGCGCAGCAGCAACGTACACTTGGAGTAAAGTGCAGAAGACTGACTTGGTCGCTCATCCAGCCGTCAACTACCGCCTGAAGCCCTCGGATATTGCCTACATCTTCGCGCACGCCAACGTGGACCTCATCATTGCCGACGCCGAATTCTTCCCTCTCCTCGAAACCTTCCGCGCCGATCGTCCCGCCGTCACGATCCTGGTCGACACTGATACCGGTGCCGCTGAGGGCGAGTCCAGCGGACCGTACGACGACGCGGTGCTCGAGGGGCTCTTGCACGACCGCGAAACCGGTGGACGAGGTTGGAGCGGGCTGCATACGCAAGTGCGGAGCGAAGACGACGTGATTGCTTTGGCATACACGAGTGGGACCACGGCGAAACCAAAGGGCGTCGAGTACACGAGTCGAGGCGTTTATGTGGCGGCGCTTGGGAACGTCATAGAGAGCGGGTTGAACTGCCCTCAGGGTAGATGTCGTTACTTGTGGACGCTACCCATGTTCCACGCGACTGGTGCGCTGTCTCTTCCTGGCTAACGTGAGCAAAAGTTGTTGAGCACTTACTCGGCGTAGGTTGGACTTTTCCCTGGGCAGTGACGTCGGTCCGCGGCACGCATTACTGCCTGCGCAAGATTGACTATCCCGAGATTTGGAAGCTGCTGAAGGGGGAGAAGATTACACATTTCAACGCCGCACCTACCGTTAACACGCTGCTCTGCGCCGCCGAGGAAGCGCAGCGCCTGGAGCAGCCCGTACGCGTTACGGTCGCCGCGAGTCCACCTACCGCTCATTTGTTCGAGACCATGACAAGACTGAACCTAAATCCCGTCCACGTTTACGGCATGACTGAAACCTATGGTCCAGTGACAGTTGGGTACCACATGCCCGAGTGGGACCAACTGCCGGCCAAGGAAAAGTACGCAAAGATGGCGCGTCAAGGATACGGATTCGTTACAAGTCTGCCCGTTCGAGTAATCAAGACCGATCAGCCAGAAGGAGTGCTGGTCGATGTCGCAAAGGACGGCATCGAAATTGGAGAGATTGTGTTCGCGGGAAACCTGTGCGCCAAGGGCTACTACAGGGATCCAGAAGCCACGCGAAAGCTGTACTCGGGCGGGGTACTGCATTCTGGCGACCTCGCCGTGTGGAACCCAGATGGTGCAATCCAAATCCTCGATCGGGCAAAGGACATCATCATAAGCGGTAAGTAGGGTGAATTCGTTTGTCTTGCGGGCGTCATCATCTGAGGTCGGCGGAAGGTCATTGACTTGTCCGACGCGGGTGATTCCGGGCCTGCTGGGGTCCGAGGATGATCATCTTTCCAATGTGGGGCATACGAACGGCTGCCGTTTTTTTTGGTTTTTTTTGGTTTTTTTCTTCGATTCCGCGACACCGTAAGGGAGCGGCCACGACAAACGCGCATCCACGTTGCAAAGGGGTCGAAGACTGTGCGATGGCTAACGGTTGGCCAGGCGGCGAAAATATCTCATCGGTTGCCTTGGAGAGCATGCTCGTGACACACCCCGACGTGCTGGAGGCGGGTGTGGTCGCGGTCGCTGACTCACACTGGGGCGAGAGGCCAAAGGCCTTTATTACAGTTAAGAGCGGCAGGGCGTTGGACGGCGAGCAGGTCATCGAGTGGGCCAAGCACCAGAGCGCCATCAGCAAGTTCATGGTGCCGCGCGAGGTCGAGGTGGTCAAGGAGCTGCCCAAGACGTCGACGGGCAAGGTTAAGAAGAAGGTCTTGAGGGAATGGGCCAAAGGCGCGGATAGGACGGTGGTCAAATGAGGTGACTGACGATGCGAGATGCGAGATGCAAGATGCGGATGGGCAAGGCGGGCCGGGGACCTGGTGATCAGCGAGAGGACAAGGAGCAGGCTGCGCAGAGCTGGAGAGGCCAGCTGTCATGTGCGTGGGTGAGCGCGGCGGGCTGGGCGGAGATGACAGAACAGGATAGGACAGGATAGGCGGATGCTGCTGCATGTGTTTTTGACGTAGGTAGGAAAAAAGGACCTGGGGGGTTTGGAATTTGACGGCCATCTGAGACGCGAGCACGGTGCGCGCATGCAGGTCGAAGTAGATGAGGTGGGGAGTCTGGAGTAGCGCGCGGTCGGCCTGAGCTGGGACCTTGTAAAGAGCAATCAGCGAGTTGAGGAGAGAGGGCAGAGGGCAGAGGGGAGAGGGGCAGAGAGGGAGCAAAGGTGAGTAAAAAGGACGAAGATGAAGAGATGGAAAACAGACAGACGTGAGGCTGGTGTGGAGGGAGGGCAAAAAGGCGCGGCGGCTAGACTATGTTAGGCAGGCGGTGTGGCTAGCCTCCGCCCGGAACGGCTGCCAGCTGCGGGCGTGAATCGAGACGTATAAGACTGCACCGCGCGCACGTCAAGCGCCAATGTGACCAACGCCCCCATCACCAATCCGCCCGCCGCCAGCATCATCAAAAGTCAACAACCAACCCCCCAGCACGCGCCTGTTCCCTGACACTCACTGACCTCGCTCTGTCGGCTCCCGGCCTCGGCCTCGGTCTGATCGATGCACGCCCTGCGACTGTGAGCATGCGACTGTGACGATAGCGACACACGCCGCCAACCCAACGCGTCTGCTTGTCGCATCCTGAAATTGATCGCCGTGGTCACGACTTTTTTTTGACATGGCGTCGCGGTAAGTTGCTGCCAGCCAATCACACCCGCCCGTTGATCGCTGGCAGGGCCCCCGACGTAGATCTCGCTTGCTGACTGACTTGTTTTTTACAATTTACAGCTTGGACCGCTTAGTCACGTAAGTTCTTCCATCACCTCTTTGCAACACACCACAGCACCGCCACCTAACCTTTCCCCCCCCGCAGGCTCCTCGAGACCGGGAGCACCCAGCTCATCCGCAACACCGCTGCCCAGCAACTCGCAGACATCCAAAAATCCCACCCCGAGGAATTGTTCAATCTTCTTACTCGCGTCATCCCCTACCTACGCTCCAAGTCATGGGACACGCGAACCGCTGCTGCCAAGGCCATCGGCGGCATTGTCGAAAATGCCCCCAAATTCGACCCCAACGAGGACGAGGAGCAACCGATCAAGTCTGAATCCAACGGCCATTCAAATGGTGCAGTCGAAAAGGAGGAGCCCGTCGACTTGCCTCCCTTGTCCGAGGACCAGCTTTCCCTCGAGACCCTCGACATCGCCTTGATTCTGAAAAATGGCAAGCACCTGCTCGGTAGTGCCGGCAAGGAGTACGACTTCAAGCTCGCCGCTATGGACCCTGCCGACCGTCTGGCTTACCAAAAGAGGAGTCTTAAGGCCCGGTTGGGCATTGGAGGCGACTATTTCGAAGAGGACCTGGTTACCCACGAAGACATTGCACCCGCTGCGTCCAGGGCAAGTATGCCCCAACCGACTCCAGGCATGCAAAAGCTCGACATCAAGGCTCCGCGCAACAACAGCGTGTCGTCTCCCCCGCAGTCGGCAACGTCTCCCAACGAGCACGCCGCCCAGGCGCCCGTGGACGAAAAGGGCCAGGCGCTCAGCAAACGCCAGCTCAATGCCTTGAAGCGCAAAAACAAGCAGCACCTCAAGGGACAAGCTAGCAAGGTCCGCATCATTGACATTGCAAATCGCAGGCCCAGCCAAGACCACCCCGAAACCCCGGCCGAACCAACGGCCGTCAAGACCGAGGTCAAGGACGAGGATGGCGACAGCGTGGTTCAGGACTACTTTTCTTTGGGGCGCCAAGGCGATGACGACGACAGCAAAGTCGTGTCCGAGTTCAAAGGATCGGCAGTGCCCGAGAAGCCCGTCATCCAGTCCGAGGCCGAAGAGGAGGGCGTGGAATGGCCGTACGAACGGCTGTGCGAAATCCTGACGGTTGATCTCTTCGACCCCAACTGGGAAATCAGGCACGGCGCGGCCATGGGGCTGCGAGAAGTCGTCCGTGTGCACGGTGCGGGTGCTGGCCGTCGACGCGGCAAGAGCAGAGCGCTCAACGACCTGCAGAATCAAAGGTGGCTGAATGACATGTCATGTCGCATATGCTGCGTCTTTATGCTAGACCGGTTCGGCGACTACATATCAGATAATGTCGTTGCACCCATCCGAGAGACTGCTGGTCAGACAATCGGTGCAGTACTACAATTCCTTTCACCAGAACTTGTCCGGGCCGTCTACGTGGTCCTCTACCGCTTGGTGATGCAAGATGAGTTCGATGAGAAGCGCGTCTGGCAGGCCTGTCACGGTGGCATGATTGGGATGAGGTATCTCGTGGCCGTCAGGAACGATTTGCTGCTAAGAGACTCTTCCCTGATGGACGGCGTCCTCAATGCCGTCATGCGCGGACTCGGCGACTTTGACGACGATGTCCGGGCAGTCAGCGCCGCTACTCTGATCCCCGTGGCCAAGGAGTTTGTAAACCTTAGGCCTGCCGCCTTAAACGGCCTCATTGGAATCGTGTGGGACTGTTTGTCTAACCTCAGCGACGACCTCAGCGCTAGTACTGGCTCGGTCATGGATCTGTTGGCCAAGTTGTGCAGCTTTACCGAGGTCTTGGACGCCATGAAGCTCAATGCCGCCAAAGACCCGGGGCAATCCTTTACGCAGCTCGTCCCTCGTCTGTTTCCCTTTCTCCGTCACACCATTACCAGCGTGCGGTCTGCGGTACTCCGCGCGCTTCTTACCTTTCTCGACATTGAGGGTGACGGCACCAAAGGATGGGTCAACGGTAAGGCCTTGCGCCTTGTCTATCAAAACCTGCTTGTAGAACGCAACGAGGGCGTTCTGAAGCTGTCGTTGCAGGTTTGGGATCGTCTGCTGGAGGCTCTCTGTGCTCAAAGCCCCGAGGTCTTTGCCGCAGAGTTCCAGCCACACGTGGACCCGCTCGTCGCGCTGACTGTACACCCCGTCGGTGTTTCTCGTCATCCCATTCCCATGGATACTACTCTCTTCATCAGGCCTTCGGGACAGTCGTATGCTCCGACCGCGCACGCCACCAAGCGCGTATCTCCAGCTGCTGCGCCCGCCGAGCCAGCGACCAAGAAGCGCCGGAAGGTGGAAAAGCAAAAAGAAAAGGAGCCGCCTCCTCCCTCGGCCCACAACATCGATGCTCCCATGATGGAGGGAGATGTCGACCTTGTTGGGCTCGATACCATCATCCGCTCCAAGATCCTCGCCGCCCAAGCACTGGGCAGAGCCATGGCATCGTGGCCAAAAGACTCCCGCCAAGGCGTGTTTGCCCCACGCCTGTTGCCCCAGCTGCAGTCTCCTCACTCTTCTACACAGCTCACGATGTGCATGGTCGCCGAGGAATTCGCCAGAGCTTCCAAGGGCAAGCGGGACGACTTGGCCAAGGATTTTGTCAAGGTCCTGCGCACCATGGTTGAAGATGACAGACCCACCTGCTACGGTGACCTCACCAGCTACCTGACAATTGTACGCGCTCAGTGCCAATCGCTGCTCAACTCCTTCCGCGATTTGGGCCACATTTCTCCTTCAAAGCTGCCAAATCTGGCCGTGGTTGTTCAGGGCGAGCCGGATGCGAGCCAATTCGCCTTCGGAATCGCGGATGGCGAGAAGATTGTCGGTCCCGAGTTCGAGAAGCTTAGAAAAGCACTCACTCCGGCCAGCCGTGTAGCGGCGCTTCAGCCGCTTCTTGCCGCGCAAACCGATGCGCAAGCCGCGATTGATGAATCAAAGACTGTTAAGCAGGAGAGGGACGTTCGCATCAAGGCGGCGGCGGCGGCTGCAGTCGTCGCATTCCGCGAAATCCCCAAGAAACCGGCTCTGACCATCAAGGGGCTCATGGACTCGGTCAAGAACGAGGACAACTTGGACCTTCAAAGACGATCTGCGGCCGCTGTTGCAATCCTCGTCGAGCACGTTGCGACCCAAGGCAAGCGTGTGATTGTCGAAAAAGTCGTTGGCAACTTGGTCAAGTTTTGCTGCATGGAGACCGCGGAAACGCCAGAATTCCACCCCAACGCCAACGTTGAAGTCGGCATTCTGTCGCTCAAGAAGGAGGAGGATGTTCGGGACCACCCTGACGTCGCCAAGTTCGAGAGAGAAGCCAAGGCTGCTCGCATCACTCGGCGAGGTGCCAAAGAGGCGCTGGAGCAAATGGTACTCAACTTTGGCAGCGAGCTCTTCGAAAAGATTCCCATTCTTCGCACTCTCATTGAGCAGCCGATTCGACAGGCTTTTGCTGGCGACGAGCTTCCGGCTGGCATCAAGGACCCAGACAATGCGTTTGGTCAAGAGGTTGTCGATGGTCTTTCGACACTGCGAGCCCTGGTTGCGAAATTCCACCCCAACCTCCACGCATTTGTTCTCGAATTGCTGCCCAACATTGCCAGAGCATTGTCATCAAAGCTTTCAGTTCTGCGATACGCGGCAGCAAAATGCTTCGCCACCATTTGCAGCGTCATGACGGTTCAAGGCATCACGATGCTTGTCGAAAAGGTCATGCCGGCCATCAGCAACCCAGTCGATGTCCACTGCCGCCAGGGTGCCATTGAGTGCATCTACCACCTAATCCACGTCATGGAAGATGGCATTCTACCCTACGTCATCTTCCTCATTGTCCCCGTCTTGGGTCGCATGAGCGACTCGGACAACGACGTCCGTCTCATCGCCACCACCACTTTTGCTACCCTGGTCAAGCTCGTTCCTCTAGAAGCAGGTATCCCAGATCCGCCTGGCCTTTCAGAAGAGCTCCTCCGCGGCAGAGATCGCGAGCGGCAATTCATTGCGCAAATGCTCGACGCTAAAAAGGTTGAGCCTTTTGAAATTCCCGTTGCCATCAAGGCCGAGCTTCGTTCGTACCAGCAAGAAGGTGTCAACTGGCTCGCCTTTCTCAACCGATACCACCTCCACGGCATTCTCTGCGATGACATGGGTCTGGGCAAGACGCTACAGACCATTTGCATCGTTGCAAGTGATCACCACAATCGCGCTGAAGAATTCAAAAAGACGGGTTCTCCCGACGTGCGCCGCCTCCCTTCTCTCATTGTTTGCCCGCCTACGCTCTCCGGTCACTGGCAGCAAGAAATCCGCTCCTACGCCCCCTTCCTCAACCCTGTCGCCTATGTTGGTCCGCCGGCCGAGCGTGCGCGCGCGCGCCCGCTGCTGAATGCTGCCGACATTGTCATCACCTCGTACGACATATGCCGCAACGATATTGACGTTCTCGTTCCCCTCAATTGGAATTATTGCGTGCTTGATGAAGGCCATCTCATCAAGAACAGCAAGACCAAGACCACAATGGCTGTCAAGCGTCTTAATTCCAACCACCGTCTCATCCTCACCGGTACCCCGATCCAGAACAATGTCTTGGAGCTGTGGTCGCTGTTTGACTTTCTCATGCCCGGTTTCCTGGGATCAGAGAAGGTGTTTCAAGATCGATTCGCCAAGCCGATTGCTGCGTCACGATTCTCAAAGTCGTCGTCGAAAGAACAAGAAGCAGGCGCGCTCGCGATTGAAGCCCTGCACAAACAAGTCTTGCCGTTTTTGCTGCGTCGTCTTAAGGAAGAGGTGCTCGACGACCTGCCGCCCAAGATACTGCAAAACTACTACTGCGACCTGTCTGACCTGCAGCGCAAACTCTTTGATGACTTTACGCGCAAGGAGGCCAGGACGCTTGCCGAAAAGGCGTCGTCCGACGACAAGGATAGCAAGCAGCACATTTTCCAGGCGCTGCAGTACATGCGCAAGCTGTGCAACAGCCCGGCCCTCGTCATGAAGCCCGAGCACAAGCAGTACCATGACATCCAAGCGCACTTGGCCAAGACCAACTCGTCGCTGCGCGATGCTGCGCACGCGCCCAAGCTCACTGCTTTGCGAGACTTGCTGCTCGACTGCGGCATCGGCTCGCAGCCCTCGGACTCGTCTTCCGGCGGCGACGTGCCGGCCGCCTCGGAAGCCGTCAGCCCGCACCGCGCGCTCGTCTTTTGCCAGATGAAGGAGATGCTCGACATGGTGCAAGATACGGTGCTCCGCAAGATGCTGCCATCGGTCCAATTCATGCGACTGGACGGCAGCGTGGAAGCCAGCCGGCGGCAGGAAATCGTTAACAAGTTTAACAGCGACCCCAGCTACGATGTGCTGCTGCTGACGACGTCGGTCGGTGGGCTGGGCCTCAACCTGACGGGCGCCGACACGGTCATCTTCGTCGAGCATGACTGGAACCCGCAGAAGGACATGCAGGCCATGGATCGCGCGCATCGCATAGGCCAGAAGAAGGTGGTCAATGTCTATCGCATCGTCACGAGGGGCACGTTGGAGGAGAAGATTTTGAAGTAAGTCCTGCCCCCTATTAGGCAAATCCAACTAACCACCCGCTGCAGCCTCCAACGCTTCAAAATCGACGTGGCGAGCACAGTCGTGAATCAGCAAAACGCAGGCTTAGGCACCATGGAAACAGATCAGATCCTAGATTTGTTCAACCTGTCGGCCGACGACGCCGACAACCCCCTCTCCTCGACCAACGCCGGCCAGGGAGCCGGCGGAGCGGGACATGACATCAGCGAGGAAGACGCCGTCGATGCCACGGGCGAGGTGCGCGAGAAGGGCAAAAAGGGTTTCCTGGACGAACTCGGCGAACTGTGGGATGAGCGCCAGTACCAGGAGGAGTTTGATTTGGACAATTTCTTGGCGACCATGAAGGGGTAGACGGAAAAAAGTGGCATGAGGGCGCCTGGGGGGGGGTG